>CM035411.1:116842921-116890421 GCA_020310875.1 Ceratopteris richardii
AGTGTAGCTGACTATGTGACCAAGATGAAGGATGTAGCTAACCAATTTGGGAGCATTGGAGAAGAAATAGAAGAGTAGTAGATAGTAAGGTAGATCATAAATGGCATCAAAGTTGATGACAAATGGGATTCCTTCACCACAACAATGGACCTATATATGGATGTGTAGATACCTAACCTCAACACATTGATGGGGAAACTCTTCACACATCAGACAAAGCTCAACAAGACTTGAGATAACTCTAGAGGTAATCAATCTTCTGCCCTTTACACAGATAGAAACAAGAGTAAAGATAAAGGCAAAGGTAAAAGGAATGAAGAAGAGGCAAGTGCCTCTCAAGTGAACTTCATAGGTAGAGGAAGAGGTACTAGGGGAAGGGGCTTAACCAATCATACCACAGATGAGTGCTTCAAGAACACAAAGAATCATACAACTCTTTATCTTGCAACATTTGTGGCTTAACCAATCATACCACAAATGAGCACTTCAAGAACACAAAGAATCAAATAGGAAGAGGCTTCCACAGAGGAGGCTATGGAGATCATACAACTCTTCATCTTGCAACATATGTGGCTTAACCAATCATACCATAGATGAGTGCTTCAAGAACACAAAGAATCAGAGAGGAAGAGGCTCCCACAGAGGAGGCTATGGACAATTCAGAGGAAGGTCCAATAATGGAGGAAGAAATTACCATCATAATTACAACCAAGGCTACAACAACAACTATCAAGGAGGTTTCAAAGGTAGAAGAGACTACAACAACTATACAAAATACCAAGAGGATTCTCTATTGATCATGAACATGACATCCAAGCAAGATAAAGATGATGTATTCTATATTGATTCTAGTTGTTCCAATCATGTGGTTGGAAATGTGGCTTTGTTATCTGATCTTGAAGAACCTAAAAGGAAGCATGAAGTCTAGACAGGTGATGACACTACGCACTCTATTAAGAAGATTGGAAATGTTAAACCATCTGATGGTAACATAAACCTCTTAAGTAAGTTATTATATGAGCCAACCATAACAAAGAACCTAATTAGTGTTGGGCAGATTGTAGAGAAGGGCGTACAGGTTAGATTCATAAGGCGTGAAGCATATGTGGAGGACCCTCAACAAGGCTTCAAGAGGATTGCAAAAGGTGAGAAATCTGGTAAACTCTTTACATTTGAAGCTGAAGATACCAAAAATATTGCTCTCTTCAATTACAAAGATCAAATCCTATCTGAATTGGAGATATGGCATAAGAGGTTAGGTCACATAGGTGAAAGGACACTAAAACAAATATGCAAGGATTAGAGTGTGCTTGGCATTCCAAATGTGTCCAAGAAACACATGATTTACAAATGTGGAGCATGACAATTTGGCAAATCACACAGGCAACCATTCAACAAAAAAAGATACATGTATGAAGACTACTTGGAGCTTGTGCACACAGATGTGTGGGGTCCTATCAGAGAGCCATCAATCTCAGGATCAAGGTACTATGTTTCATTCATAAATGACTATAGTAGATGGATAATTCTTTACTTTATGATGCATAAAGATGAAGTCTTCATTTGTTTCAAGAAGTATTTGGCATTGGTTGAGAACCAAACAGGTAGAATCTTGAAGAGTCTTAGATCTGATGGAGGTGGTGAGTATTTCTCACATGAATTTGACTCATTCTTACAGGACAGAGGCATAAAGAGAGAGGTTACAACAAGGTACACTCCTGAACAGAATGAAGTGGCAGAGAGAAGGAATAGACTAATAGTAGAGTTTGCAAGATCAATGTTGAATGAAAAGAAACTTCCAAATTACTTATGGGCAGAGGTTGTTTCTATAGCCACATACTTAATTAATAGGCTTCCATCCAAGTCCTTGGACGGAATGACACCTTATGAGGCATGGAATGGCAGGAGACCTTCCTTAGACCATTGTAAAATCTTCGGGTGCATTGCTTATGCACATATACCATCACAGATTAGAGGAGAGCTTGATCCAAAACCTAAAAGGTGTATATTCATTGGCTATGACCAAAATCAGAAAGGATATAGGTTGTACAATCCCACTAACAAAGGATTCACAGTTAGTAGGGAGGTGGTGTTTGATGAAAATAATTCATGGTCTGAAGATGACTGCAAGAAAATAACACTACCTTATGACTTGGAAAGTGATTTTCCAACCTTGACTCAAGAAGAACCACAAATATCAGATATCAACTCTAAAGATGAAGAACAAATTGACTTCAAAGCTTGGACATCCAAGGGCAAGACAAAATTCAAACAGTTGGAAGACATTCTCATCCAATAAAGCTCTTAGAAGATCCAAAGGGAGAGTAAAAAATCCATAAGGTATGGCTATGACACATCACTACTCACCAAACATTCTATATATATGACTAAAGACTGTATGTCAGAAGAGCCCTCTTCATTTGAAGAAGCCAATAGGAAGGAAGAATGGAGAGAAGCTATGCAGGAAGAAATTGAAGCACTTCAAGAGAACAATGCTTTGGATCCAGGAGGATTTACAAAGTTAAGAAGAATTCAGATGGTTCAATAATATAAAGCAAGGCTAGTAGCAAAGGGGTTTGCTCGAATCCATGGAGTGGATTATGAAGAGACCTTCTCACCTATGGCTAAGATGCCAACAATCTGGGTTGTAGAAAGTATTGCTACTTCAAATAATTGGAATTTGTATCAGTTAGATGTTAAAAATGTATTCCTTAATGGATGGATCTCAGTAGAAGTCTACATGGCTTAACCACCAGGGTATGAAGAAAAGGACAAACCAGATTATGTATGCAAGTTAAGAAAAGCACTCTATGGTTTAAAACAAGCTCCTAGAGCTTGGAACGAAAAGGCTTGTCACATATTTGTAGGACCAAGGATTTGTTGCTAGCAAAGCAGATTCTTCTTTGTTCATAAAGAGGACTAACTTAGAAGTTATTTATCTATGTGTTTATGTGGATGACATTATCATCACAGGGAATGATGCCAATTGCATCAAGCAAATCAAGGCTTAGATGATGGAAGAGTTTAAAATTAGTGATCTTGGTTTGTTAACATACTTTCTTGGATTAGAACTTGTATATTCAGATTCGAGTATCTTTATTACTCAAAGGAAGTATATTCATTATATGTTGGTTAAATTCAAGATGGAGAACACTAAAGTTGTAGGTACACCCATGGAACTCAATCACAAGCTCAGTTCTCATGAGGGAGAACTACTTGAAGATATTATAAGTTATCAAAGGCTTGTTGGGAGTCTCAATTATGCAACATTAACAAGAGTGGACATACGCTATGGAGTAAGTACATTAAGCCAATTTATGCATACACCAAGAAAACCTCACATGGAAGCTACCGAGAGGATCTTAAAGTAACTGAGGGGCACCATAAATGAAGGGCTATTTTATCTATTCACATCTAACTTGGATATCAAGATATATTTTGATGCAGATTGGGCTGGCTCAAAAGATGATACGAGGAGCACTTCTCGCTACTTATCTTTTGTAGGCTCAAAGCTAACATCATGGCCATCAAAGAAACAACCAACTGTGGCATTGCCATCAACTGATGCAGAATATAGAGACTTAGCAAATGCAACACAAGAGGCTATGTGGCTAAAGCTACATTACTCAGATTTGGAGTTATGTTCTTATACTCCAATGATCTTTGGAGATAACACTAGTTCACTTCATTTGGCTGGTAATCCTATATATCATGCAAGGACTAAGCACATTGAAGTGCACTATCATTATGTGAGAGAAAAGCTACTCAGTAAGGACATCCAATTGTCCTATGTGTCTACAAATTTGCAATGTGGATATATCCTAACAAAATCTTTGGATGGAACTAAGATGAACAAGTTCAAGATGATGATTGGATTGTAGGAAATCAAAGAAAAATGAAGACCAAACATGTTAGGCTTGAGGGGGAGTTGTTGGTGCAAATGATTCCAATCCTACATACTTGGACAATTAGCATTTATTTAAAGTCACATATGAATATACCCTTGTGAAAAGAAATTTACTTTTATCCTTGTAAAAGTGCATATGTTAATTGCACTACTCTCACATGGAGTTAGGAGGAATCAAAACTCAAATTACTTGGTAGTTGATTGATAAGAAAGTAATTCCTAAAGTTTACGATTCATTTTATGGTAAGAGTTTGAATTTGAAATCAAACATTGGCTCCAACTCCAAGCTCTAAAAATGGATCAAAATCTCACATGATCATGAGCCCAATTTGGAGATCATTTGAGAGGGATTTTTTATTATTAGTGAGCTCATTCTATAGCTCCTTCACTATCCTCACATTGTGCAATCATAGATTGCCAATTTCATTGTAATTCTATGTGATTTAGTACATATACATTGATCACATCTCTACTTCACTTCTCTGTCAAGTTCATCTCAGAACAATGATCTTCTCAGACTTGGTTCTCAGTGCATACTTGATCTTTGATGTGATTCAAAATAATATAGATTCAGCATATTGTCTATTTCATATCTACAAAGTTTCATTGTCATTGCTTTTCTCAATCTCGAGATATCTTCAAAGTTCCGCTCACTTGTCTGCATACTAGTCAAGCCCAAAATTATCGGGATGCATCCTTAGCTTGCTAAGTTTATTTCGCATAGTACACTTGACCATTTCAAGTGAAATAACATGTGATTGGTAGCTATCTAAATAAATTAGATACTCCCAAAAGGAATTTGATCAATTGCTAGTAGGCTGAGAACATTGTTCATTTTATTGAGCATGTGTAAAGACCAAAACAGCAAGTTTTAGCTCATTATTGAAATAGCAAGTTTTAGCTCATTATTGATTAGAGGATCATACTTCAAAGCACTTGTTGATTATCTGTTATTGTTGGGAAGCTCAAGGGGTCTACTCTACTCTCCACAACTTGTTTTTTATTGGTGTGAAGTAGGGATTTGCAGCACCACTTCATTTATGGAATCTACCCACCATCTCCTCAAACATATACTATGTTAGTGAATATCTTGAAAGAGTTGATGAAGAAGCCCCACGTGCATGGAGTAATGAGTTTTCTCCAAAATTGATATATGAGGTATTATCAGGTAAGAGAGTTCCTTTTCAATTTAGAATGCAAGAGAAAATTAATATTTCTACTTTTATTGCATACAATAGCGAATGCATACAAGCATTTGTTAATGAGTACGGACAAAAAATTAAAAAACTCCAAAGTAGAAGAGAAAAAAGTAAGAAATATAGACATAATCTTGATAATACTGATAGTATAGAAATATTTTCTTTCATGGATTGGTTATACTCATATGCAATGAGCCAATGGAAATAATGATACAATCTTAGATTAGCAGAGAGATTTAATGATAGAGTGTGAAAGAAATACAATATTTTTCTAGTAATATCCTATTCTTGCACATATATTTATATTTGTTTCTCTTATAATAATTTATTTATTATTGTAGGCATGAATGTACACAAATATGTGGTCTTATGAACAACATTTTAGAATCAAATTTATTGATTCTTTATGCAAAGAGAGGATTCTAGCATTGTTTCTTCTTTCAAGCAATTATCACATGCAAGTTCAAAAGACATGAACTTTATAGATAGTGAATTTGGTTACATAGGGACCGTTGTTGGTGTCTAGAAAATATTATTTCCTATCTTCAAATAGGTAAATAAAATTTATATTTGTCATAATAAGATCTATTATAAGCACATAATGATGAAGTTTTGTTTTCTATATTTTGATAGGTCATTTGAAGGTCAATCGGTTTTGAGCCGAGTATAAATGTAATAATTCCACATTGAGAAGAGAATTATCTGGGTTTGGGGAAATTGATTCCTCAAAGATAATATGATTTACAAAAGAACCATATATTCTTTTTAAGCATATTTTTACAAAAATTTGATGCTCATCCTTGGTGGCAAGTCATTCATGTTCAACTTAGATGTCGATCATTGTTTGACAACTTTATTGTTATAGAGATTGAAGAAAATCATGTTGATGGTTTATCATCAAATATTGACATATTGGCATATGAGAGAGAAATTAGAATCGTTCTACATGACAACAATAATAATCTGCATGATGAGAACCATAATACTCTATGTGATGCTTCTACAAATGATGAAGAGGAAGAACTACGAGAAATCAATATTATTCCATCAACAAATGTTGTCATTTATGAAAACACAAATCTAACAATAGGAGAAATGGCAGAAATCAATCAAGACAATTAAGATGAGGCTATGTTGATGTTTTATCAAAATGATAGTAATAATGAAAATACATGACTACATCGGATAGTAGATTCCCCCTCTATTCAATTGGAATACGAGGTGAATACCACCATAGAGATGAAATATGTTCTTATAGATTAGAACATGAAGATTGGGGGTATGCATATAATTTTTTATATAGTTTTATTTTCAAGGACAAAAATCTCTCCCATGGAGAGATGAATGTTATAAAGTAAAGTCTATGATCTAAATGTTTGTTCATTCAGAAAGATCTAAAATCGGACATCCATATCACATGTTAGTGTCCAAATAGCACAAAGGAATAAAAATTAAATTGGCCTTATCATTCATTCCCTACTTTTGCACTCATATCAGTTTATCAACTACAAAGCTAGATGGTGTTTTGAATAATTTGGGTAGGCATCAAATAGTAGATTCCCTCTATTCAATTGGAATATGAAGTGAATCCCACTACAGAGATGAAAACATATTCGTTTAGGTTAGGACATGACGCTCAATGGTATGCCTACAATTTTTATATAGCTTTATTTTTTAGGACAAAAATATCTCCCAAGGGGTGAATACATGTGTATGTATGCATGTCTACATGTACGAACATGCATGTGTGTGATATATGTCTATGTATATGGATGTGTGTGTGACATATGCACTTGTATGTATGCATTCATGTATGCATGTGTGTATGCATGTGTATATGTATGCATGTGTGTATGTGTGTGTATGTATGCATGTGTCTATATGTGTATTTGCATGTATGTTTGATATATCTATGTATGTGCACATGTCTGCATGTGTGTATGCATGTGTGTCTATGCATGTGTGTGATGTGTATCTATTTGCATGTGTGTTTGATATATGTGTGTATGTGCATGAACTTACATGTATGTATGCATGCCTGTATGTATGCATGTGTGTATGTATGCATGTGTGTCTATGCATGTGTGTGTGATATGTATGTATGTATGTGTATATTTTTGTAATATGCGTGTGTGCATGCATGTGTATATGTATGCATTTGGAAGGTACTAAAGGAGCGGTGGAGATTGCATGTGCACTTGTGTACTCCCGTTACATTTATGGTCCTCATAGATTTGAGTAGCTATATATGGAGGCATAAGATTGGGAGGAGAGTCATCTCTCTAGCAAGTGGTGGTCTTAATAGTTTAGTTTGTTATACTTTTCCTATATGGTTGTATATGTATATGTACATGTATGTGTATATGTATATGTCTCTCTCTCTCTCTCTCTCTCTCTCTCTCTCTCTCTCTCTCTCTCTCTCTATATATATATATATATATATATATATATATATATATATATATATATATATATATATATATATATATATATATATATATATATATATATATATATATATATATATATATATATATATTGTTACCGTTAGTGTCCATGTGAAACGCCAAATGGCCATCGAACACTTCTTTGTATATGTTCTTTAATAAAACATATAGTGGCCTGGTCAGTCACAGACTGTAAGTTCGACCGCATTTGTAAGACCTAAGAAGTCTGTCTTCGTGCTTCCTGTGTACTGTGTTTTCTGCGTATTCTACAGCCTCTGTGCAGAGTACTGTGTGCGGCCTTAGGTGCTCGGTTTTCTACTCCGAGCATATCGTCGTGGAGCTCTCAAGAAGGAGAGCGCACTGTGGTGCATCGCCATCGAATCACTTCACTGGTATCAGAGCAGTTCGAGGCAAAAGCTTTGTTCCTTTTGTGCGAGCGAAGCGAGCAAACCCCCCCCCCCCAAGGCTTACGACTAAGGCGACGACCAAGGCATAGACCTTGGCATACCTTGTCATCCGAGTCACCAAAGTCACCGTTGGCTGCACGCGAGGGAGGACCTTAACAATCAAGGAATATAGAGGCTCTCGGTACTTCCCGGGAGGTCACCCATCCCAGTACTGTTCCCCCCAGAGCTCACTTAACCGTGGCAATCTCTTGCCACTAAGCTACACTCTTGTGGTGTTTGAAGAAGGGGAAAGACTAAGGTTGACATTATCTTGAACAAATTTTGGTCCCTCAAAGCTTCATTTTTGCTTTCAAAGCCTATTTTTGAAGCAATTTTGGGATGTTTTTGGAGCCATTTTGGAGTACTTTCGCACATAGTTCTCTTCGCATAGGTCCAAGAACATCAAGAAGAGTGTTCCTTGTACTTCTCAGACAATAAATATCAACCTTTGGGGCTGTATTTTCAGCCACACTCGTAAAAAGTACAGGTTTCTCGAGGGGTTTTTAGTTTTGGTGGGAGCAGTCGCTGCAAATTTATGCAGGTTTTTAAAGCCTAAAACATCAGAGTTGACAGACACTTGCAGGTGTTATTGGCTAGTTTTTGGGCTGTGTATTCAGCCTTTTAGTGTCATTTTACTGCATATATTGAGCACATACACACCATGTACGCTTCTGTGGATACCGCTTATGTACGTCCATGTGGTCATTGATATAGCGGTTACGTTCTTTGCATAAAGCCTTTTACGTTTGATAAAGAGGGTCATGGTGAGGTTTTCTTAACTGGGAGACACCCAGATGTCGGGGTCTCTTTGGTGATGCAGGTGGAAGACTTACCAAGCCTCGCCATAGGAGATGTATGATAGTTGTTCATAGGTGCTCGATAAGCCTAGTTGGCTTCTATTGGGTAACTGATTATATGCAGTGGAGTCAGTGATTCACTATGCAGGTAGACATGTCAGTACTTGTTGTTTTATGATGCTTTGACACTGGTCATATGCTAATTTTGCAGAGGATACTCTGGCAAAAATTTTCCAGATTTCTGGTTTAGTCAACTATATAGTGGTCGATTTGCTCCTTGATACACTTATTTGTTGGTGTTTGGACTCTTCTAGCTCCATTATCATTCTATTCAGTTCTCTACGATCATGGCATCAGAGGTCTCAGGCACATCCGGTGGATCAGGGTCTAGTGCTAGTGTTCCGAGGAGGAGCTATAACTTGTAGGGCAAAGACCATTTTGAGATCCGAAAATTTGATGGCACAAACTTTGCTCTATGGAAGAATCAGATTAAAGATGTGTTGATTCAAAGGAGGCAATGGAAGCCAGTAAATGGGATTTCAAAGAAGCCTGCTGACATGGATGAAGATGATTGGGATGAGTTAGATGAAACGACTAGGTCTACCATTCGCTTGCACCTGGCAGATAATGTTTACTTTACAGTATTAGACTGTGAAAGTGCAGAGGAGCTTTGGAAGAAGTTATGCAATACATATGAAAAAGAGACGGCATCAAATAAAGTGTATCTGATGAGAAAATTATATGACCTTCGTATGAAGGACACAGATAGTGTTGCTGCTCATCTAAATGAGTTTGATGCTATATTCTCCCAGTTACAGGCTGAAAAAATGGATATGGATAATGAAATGAAAGTAGTATTGTTGTTATGCACCCTGCCATCATCATGGGATACGTTTTGCCCAGCTATTAGCAACAGTGCACCTTGTGGTAAACTCGTCTATGATGACATATGTGGAGCACTCGTGAGTGAGGAGATTCGTAGAAAATCTATGGTTGGCACTCAGAGTGGAGATGCATATAATGTTCGTGATTCTTACCAAGGAAAGAATCAACAACGTGGCAGGAGCAAGAACAAGGAAAAGAATGGTCAACGGAATAAGAGTAGAAGTAAATCAAGGAAGAGGGATATCGAATGCCATTATTGTCATAAGAAAGGACACATGAAGAAAGATTGTTATGCATTAAAGAATGCTAAAGGTAAAGGATAGAATGTTGATGGGCATGTTAAACAGTTACCTGCACCATCTACTACGACTGTGAAGATTGAAGAAATTAATGCTATTTCTGATGATGCTGATGTGTTGACACTTGATAGTACTGTGCCATCTGAGGCACTTATGGCTGATTCTCTTTCCCACACCTGGCTGCTAGATTATGGTGCTTCTTTCCATGTGACACCACATAGAGAATGGTTCTCTAATTATGCAGCAAAGTCTCTTGGTACTGTGAGACTTGGTGACTCTTACCAGTGTGATGTTGTGGGGATTGGAGATGTGGTTGTGCAGTTCATTGATGGTTCAAAATTTACCATGCATAATGTATGCCATGTACCTCAGTTATCACGCAGTTTGATGTCAGTTGGTCAACTTGATGACCTTGGTTACAAGGTGGTCTTCTATGCTCAGTCCTTTCGTATATCAAAGGGCAATATGGTTATTGCAAAAGGAAGCAAAGTTGAAAAAGGAACTAAGCTTAAGGCTTTACGTTCAGATAATGGGGGTGAGTAAACCTCACATGAATTCAGCCTTTTCTGTCAGTCTAGAGGGATTCGTAGAGAGTTTACAGCTCCTTATACCCCAGTACAGAATGGTGTAGCTGAGAGGATGAATAGAACTATTCAAGATATTTCTGCCCAATTGACTGCAGTTCATGTGATTAACCTTTCACCTAGTACTGCCAAAGGTCTGAAAGTGGCACAAGAGTTATGGACAGGGAAACCACCATAGTATGATCATCTACGAGTTTTTGGGTGTGAAGCATATGTTCATATACCCAAGAATCTTAGACAAAAGTTGGACCATAAGTCAAAGAAATGCATTTTTCTTGGATATGGTCGACAAGGACAATTTGGATATCGCTTATGGGATCTTGAAACACGGTCAGTGATCAGAAGTAGTGATGTCATTTTTAATGAGTCTAAGATGCATAAACAGCCCATTAAGGAGGTTGACGTGAGAAGAGTGGTGTTTGAGGATACTAGTCCTCCGGTTAGCATGCATAAAAATGTTGCACATAGGGATGTTCAAGAGAATGTCCATTCAGATCAGTCTGCACATGTTCCTGTTCAGCAACCATTGAGACGTTTTGCACGTGTCTCATATCCACCTGATAGATATGTTCTAGGTTTAGATTTTGTTATGCTAACAGATGCCGGTGAGCCTTCTTGCTACAAAGAGGCTATGCAGACAGAGGATCATGTCAAGTGGGAGCCTGCCATGAAGAGTGAGTTGGATTCTATTCACAAGAATGGTACTTGGGACTTAGTATCTTTGCCAACGGGCAGGAAAGCTTTACCATGTAAATGGGTATATAAGTTGAAATTCACATCAGATAGTGCTTCTCCGAAATATAAAGCACGACTTGTTGCAAAGGGTTTTAAGCAACAACATGGTGTTGATTTTGAGGAAATCTTCTCTCCAGTGGTCAAGATGACTACTTTGCGCATGTTGCTTGGATTCGTTGCAATGGAGGACTTAGAGCTAGTCCAAATGGATGTGAAAACAACTTTCTTGCATGGAGATCTTACAGATGAGATCTATATGGAACAACCAGAGGGTTATGTAGTTCTTGGCAAGGAAAGTCTAGTTTGTAAGCTCAAAAAGAGCTTGTATGGACTTAAACAGTCTCCTAGACAATGGTACCAAAAGTTTGATGCTTTTATGAAGTCCCAAGGCTATTCTCGGTGAGGATCATTGTCTCTACACAAAGAGCTGTTCTGATGGCAGCTTGATATGCTTGATACTTTACATCGATGATATGTTGATTGCTGGGAAGTCCTCTTATGATTTGTCACTTCTCAAAAAGAAGTTGAGTCAAACATTTGATATGAAGGATTTGGGGCATGCCAAACATATTCTTGGCATGCGCATTACTCGTGATAGGAGTAAAAGATGCATATACTTGTCTCAAAGTGAGTACATATCCAAAGTACTTCACCGATTAAATATGCAGGGTGGAAAGGCATTGAGTACACCTTTACCCACATATGTGAAATTGAGCAAGGATGACTGCCCCAAATCAGATGAGGAAAAGGAATTCATGACCAAAATTCCCTATTAGTCTGTTGTTGGTAGTCTCATGTATGCTATGGTAGCTACGAGACCAGACATTGCATTTGCAGTGGGAGTTGTGAGCAGATATATGTCTAATCCTGGCAAGAAACATTGGGAAGCGGTCAAAATGATTTTGAGATATCTGAGTGGCACTAAGGACAAGTGTCTATGCTTAGGTAGAGGGAAAGCATCCATTATTGGTTACACAGATTCTGACTATGCTGGTTGTGTAGACAATCGTAAGTCTACATCAGGGTACATTTTTCATTTTGCTGGAGGTGCTATCTCTTGGAGATCTCGTCTTCAAGAATGTATAGCTATTTCCACCACAGAAGCAGAGTATGTTGCAGCAAGTGAGGCATGTAAGGAAGCATTGTGGCTTTCTCGTCTTGCTTGTGATGTGGGTTTACCTCAGCATGTACCTCACTTGCTCAGTGATAGTCAGAGTGCCATTGCTTTGGCTAAGAATCCGGTCTATCATGCAAAGACCAAGCACATTGAGGTGAGGTATCACTTCATTAGAGATTGCTTAGCCACTAAGAGCATTATTCTTGAGAAGGTTCACACTCGAGATAATGTTGCAGATGCTTTGACTAAAGCTCTACCACAGGATAGCTTTCGACACTGTTGTCACTTGATGGGGGTTACTTGATTCTTGATCTTACGCAGTCACTTGTATACTGTGTAACATGCCCATCAGGTGGGAGGTATAGTTTGTATACTTACACTCAGGTATTCTTTATCATCCTTTATTTTTTCTCCCATGGTTACTCTGGCCATATTGGCCTTTAGTGGGAGATTGTTACCGTTAGTGTCCATGTGAAAGGCCAAATGGCCACCGGACACTTCTTTGTATATGTTCTTTAATAAAACATATAGTGGCATGGTCAGTCACATACTGTAAGTTCGACCGCATTTATAAGACCTAAGAAGTCTGTCTTCGTGCTTCCTGTGTACTGTGTTTTCTGTGTATTCTACAGCCTCTGTGCGGAGTACTGTGTGCGGCCTTAGGTGCTCGGTTTTCTACTCCGAGCATATCGTCGTGGAGCTCTCAAGAAGGAGAGCGCACTGTGGTGCATCACCATCGAATCACTTCATATATATATATATATATATATATATATATATATATATATATATATATATATATATATATATATATATATATATATATATATATATATATATATATGTGTGTGTGTGTGTGTGTGTGTGTGTGTGTGTGTGTATATATATATAATCTTATTTTCAAATTTTATATATTACACATATTGTATATATATACACATACATATATGTAGAAGTGATATCCAAGACCATGGTTCCAGTATTTTTTCTACTCATGGGAATCTTCCTTAGGAAGCATACCCTATAACATGCCTATGTGGAGGAATACAATTTGCAAGTGAAGACACGGTGATGAGAAAATCAAAAGAACACCATGATGAGAAAAACACATATTTGTTAGACTCATAATGATTCCAATAAGGTAAAAATAAATCAATGAACATTACAAGCAAGCTAGTAGCCAATCTAGAAACAAGACTTAATCATATGAGAGAAACAACAAAATGCCTGAAACCCAATTTCATTGACAAGCTATCTACCACATAGCTGAGTAGCCAAGATGGCCTTGCATAATCATTGTGCTACAAACCCCTGCATCAAGCTTTTTTACCATCCCAATGCAAGCTTTTCTTTTATTTGCTTATTCCCACATAAATGAACTAAAGAAACAAAATGAACTAATATGATGGTATACATAGTGAGTAGATTCCCTCTTGCTTGCTTCAATTGAGGTATGATTTCAATTTGTAAACATTAACCAGGGGCATCTTGTCCTCTTCCAAGTATTCGAATGGTTGCATGGCACTTTGAAGCATCTCTTGCTTGGATTTTGAGTGTCTGACATAGACTTTATTCTTCACTTCTTGGTGTTGCATTACTCTTCTAATGGCATCCTCATAGATCCATAATGCCCTATTGATATATTTAGGTAGTGATGTGTGTGAACACACTAGGACCACGGAGGCACTTTTTTCCCTCTTTATGAGGTTTCTTTCCCCCAGCTTGTATATATGCCTATTGCCCTAATGGGCTACTTATCTTTGTACATTCTCTAGTAATACATTCACTATTGTGTGTTGTGCTCCAAGCTTCTTCTTCTTCTTCCTTGTGTTGTTCATGTGCTTTCATAGATGTCTAACTCCCACAATTGGTATCAGAGCAGGCCGCCGCTTCATCTAGGGCGTCATTGACACTCCTCCAATTGCAATCTCAGAATCATACAAATTTTGGTGAGCATACTCAGGGTGTTTCAAAGATCAAAAGAACTTCGGTATGTGGTGCCGAAATCATGATCTGAGCTCGTTTCAGCCTCCGAACGCACTATTGCAGCACTTGTGCAGGCTATTTCATCTTTTTGTTCCAAAGGTATATACCAGTTTTGGTTCGCCAGTATAAGCATCTCGAAGTCTGCTACAGGTTTAGCAGAATTTGTCTCAGCAGTTCTGTTCAACTTTTTGAGATACAGTCAATTTTCTGCATCAAGGTATTTTAGTCACCGGCCATGGCTGAAAGCAATGATGTATTCCGTATGTTGGTTGTTGAGGATAAGTTGTATGGTACCAACTACCCATTATGGGCTTATATGATGCGACATGTATTGGTTGCAAAAGGACTGTGGAATATTGTGCAGGGTGTTGAAAGACGTCCTGTTACACCTACGAATACAGGTACTGCAAATACAGGTGCTAGAGTTAATGGAGATGGTGTCAAAGATGATGATATTCTACAGATTCCTATTCGTGCTGTAGTTTGTGCTGCACCTACTGCAGAGAAAATTTGTTGGGATGGCAGAGATGCTCATGCACATGCATTGATACCTTTGTCTATCAGACGTCCATTATTCCTCACATTTGCTCTTGTAGAATAGCTAAGGGTGCTTAGGATACACTTACCACATTGTACCAAGCTAGGAATGAGGCTCGTGTTGCTTACCTCCAAAAACAGTTGGAGAGTGAGCACATGAATGAAGGTGATTCTATGGACAGTTTTCTAACAAAGATCAAAGATTTGAAGGAATAGTTTATTTTTGTTGATGAAGTTATACCAGATAGCTCACTTGTGCAGACCGTTCTAATGGTCTTCCTGATTCATATAAGAGTTTTGCTTCTACTCTTCGATTGATGATGAAAGGCAATCCAAATGCCTTGTCATTTGAGGAGTTAGTCTCTGTTCTATTGCAGGAAGATCCGTCGAGGCAGAATAGGTCTATTATGCATGTTGCAGATCAAGCTTTCCTGGCTAGTCAGAAGGGCAAAGGAAAATGGAGCTCTTCAACTAGTAAGCAGAAATCTGCTAATTATGCACATTCAAAGAAGGAAGACAAAAATGAGAAGAAATCAGAAAGGTAGAAATTGTTTTGCAAGTAATGTAAAGGAAATGATCCTATCATAGAGAACTGTCCTAAACTGGCTGCAAAAGAGGCAAAGAAAAAAGAGGCTAGAATGGTTGTTGCAGAGGCCTCTACTCCAAAAACAGAGTCTGCTAACCTTGTGGAGGATGAAGAATGGGCGTTTACTGATGTTTGCAGTTTTGACACATCTTCTCATGAGCAGTGCATGTCTGTAGTAGACTGAGATGTTTGGTACTTTGATAGTGGGGCGACAAAACATATTACCTCGAAGTGCAGTTTCTTCTATTCACTCGAGCCTGCCCCTACAGGGAATACTGTCACATGTGCCAACAACTCCTCTTACCCTGCCATGGGAGTTGGTAAGATCATTCTGACTACTATTGATGGTAGTTCTTTCACTTTGTCAGATGCTTTATTTGTGCCAGGGATCAAGAAGAATCTGTGATCAGTTTCTGCATTAGCCAAGATTGGCTTGGTTGTGAAATTTGTTGATGATAGATATACAATTCATGATATGTTAAATGGTGATGTTATTATTGCTTCTGGCAGTTTATGTCGTGGGCTATATAAGCTCATAGAGTATGAAAAATCGGTGAATGATTTGGCATGAGCAGTACATGATTCTCAGGCTATGTCAGATGCAAAGCTTTGGCATGCACGCTTTAGTCATCTGAACTTTACTAGTTTGCTATGCCTACAGAAATTTGAAATGGTGTCCTCTTCGCCCAAATTTGAGGCACCCAGTAAACATGTATATGAAGGTTGTATTTTGGGCACAATGAAGCATTCCTCATTTCCAAAAGATGGTTCGGTTCGGGCTACTTAGAAATTGCAGGTTGTTCATAGCGATACCTGTGGTCCTATGCAAACACCCTCTTTTGGAAATTATCTTTACTTCATGACTTTCATTGATGACTTACATGCCTCATTTTAGATGTCTGATTTGGGGCATTTGCATCACTATTTGGGCATTCAGTTTATGCATGTAGATGGTGGAATGGTTTTGTATCAAACAAAATATATTGACACATTATTGCAGCATTTTGGCCTTGAATATTGTAAACCTATTGCCACTCCTATGGAAACAAGTTTACGACTGAGTCTTCATGATGCTAGAGATGCATTCGATGTTGTTCTCTATCAACAGGCTATTGGATGCTTGATTTACTTATGCATTACTCCGCCAGATATTTAGTTTGTTGTCTCACGAATGAGGAGGTTTATGCATTGCCCAGGAGTTAAGCATTGACAGGCGGTTAAGCGCATCTTTCACCACTTGAGTGATATTCGACCACTTGGTTTGTTTTATCCCAAGGGGGGATCACTACCGCCAAATTCGCATGCTTTTTCTGACTCTGATTGGGCTGGTTGCTATGATACTCATGTGTCCACTTGTGGTTTTTGCTTCATGCTTGGTAGCTCATGCATATCTTGGCTTAGCAAGAAGCAACCTACTGTGGCCACTTCTAGTTGTGAGGCTGAGTATAGGGCAGCTTTCATAGCGACTATTGAGTGTGTGTGGCTCAGATGCCTTATGGTTGGTTTGGGTGTTGGTCAATCTTCTGCCACCACCATCTTGACTAACAGTCAGAGCGCATTGATAATTGCGAGGAACCATGTGTTCCATGCTCGCACTAAGCACATTGAGGTGCATTATCATTATGTTAGGGAGAGGTTCTCTATTGGCGAGATGAGCTTGGCATATGTGCCCATGCCGGAGAACATTGTAGACCTTTTCATGAAGGCTCTGCCTAGGGAGAAGTTTGAAGCTTTTCGCAAAGATTTGGGCTTACTTCCTTTTGTGGATTGATTGCACATAGCTTGGCACTTTCTTATACATGAGTGCCAACTCCTTGTTCACCGCATCACTCCCAGGGGGGATTTGTTGATATATTTAGGTCATGATGTGTGTGAACACACTAGGACCACCAGGGCACTTTTTTCCCTCTTTAGGAGGTTTTTTCCCCCTGGCTTGTATATACGCCTATTACCCTAATGGGATACTTATCTTTGTACATTCTCTAGTAATACATTCAGTATTGCATGTTGTGCTCCAAGCTTCTTCTTCTTCCTTGTGTTGTTTGCATGCTTCCACAGATGTCTAACTCCAACATGCCCTTCTTCTTGGTTAAATATGATGTGATAGCCCTAAGCATAATTTCTTTACCTTCAAATTTGGCTTCCTCACAACAATAGTACAAGTATCATGCAATTGAGGCCATATCCATGAATAGCATTCTGCAACATCTCAGTGCTTCCATTTGAGTTTCTTCCATGTCCTATCTTTCTTGTAGGCCACAATCAGCCTTACTTTTGGGGTGTATCAATGTGGTACCATAACCATTTTGCTTCATGGATTGATCAAATGATGATGTTGATCCTCTTCAAGATGCATGTCATGCATGAATGCTTCTTCTTTACACAAATCCTCATTTATAAGAGCAAGATTAATAGTTATCTTATGCTCTATGGTCGGCTCCTTTGTCCATCCTAATGAAATTTTGGGAAATATTACATCCTTTGGGACTATTCAGCCATAAGATATGGCCTAAGGTGCCTTCTCACATTCTACATCTTTAGACCAACATCCAATAAACTATTGACTTTAGCATGTTTAGCTAGTTTTTCCTATCCAACTTTCTTTACAAAAGGAGTTAGCACTACTATAAAAATTATGCCACTTTGCACAAACGAAGGCTTCTTGCCCACTTGCCGAGTATCTGATAAGTGCCCACTTTGTGGTGGTCCATTAGGATTTAGTCGTCCAACTCCATGGGAATCATTCAAAACAAGGTGCCTAATTCCTTGAGGTTTACCAAAATTCAGTTGCCCAACTTCATCCTACACATCAAAATTTAGTTAGCCAAATTTGTCGTCTTGGCCACCAAAACTTAGACACCCAATTCGGTCACCTCGACAACTTGGGAGGTCTCGCCTAGTTGGGCCACCCTAGAGGAGGTACCCAAACTGTGCTACATGTTGGCCTTCTTGATCTTCTATATCTTCTTCCTAACAATCACTTGATTTACCTTTTTCCTCATTGAACAAGTGCAAATTACCTATTTTTACCTCAATTGGGCCTCCTTGTACTTCTTCTATAAAAACTTCACTTTCATATGTAGAGGCTAGACATGGTCCATTTTGATCTAATTCCTCATTTCTTTCACTTATTTCAAGTGTGCAACACTCTAGATTGCCCATCATCCAATTTAACAAATTATCGTCTTCATGAGGCAAGGAAGGCATTACCTTAGAGTTCATAGATGATACCTAGTTGCTTTGGTCGTGTCGCATCCTTTCTCCAAATGTATATGCAACTAGTTGTTAGCCTTTGTAGAGATCCATGGCCTATTCCTTCCCCAATCTTGTAATGTCTTGGCTTGCCTCAGCCATGATCTTCTCAGAAGCAGAGGATAGGAGGTATCTTGGGGTAGGGCAATAACAACAAAATCCAATAGAAATTGGTAACATTGAACTATCATGAGTACCTTTCAATGATGCCCAATGGTGTGACCTGATGCCCATCTACAACGACACCTATCAAATTTTCACTCTTTATGGAAATATGCAATCTTAAACTCTGGTAGTCTGCCACTAGTGCATGGGAAAAATCCACCATGAACAGGTCTATATTTGGTGGTGGGCACTTCTCACCTTTGCATCCATCCTAATGAGTTGGTATGAACTGATACCCTTCAAAATTTATTCAATATTGACCTCTTTTGTATTCTCCTTAGGGCAAGTCGGTTGGTCAATGAAGTGCTCACCCTTTCATAGGCTTCTTCAATGCCACCTAGTCTTTCAAATGGGCCTTCTTACCCTCTTCTTTTTCCTTGATTCCCTGTTGCTCTTTTATATGGGTTATTGCCACTTGCCTAGCTCTGGTCATCATAGTTGTTGTCGATGATGAAACTACAAAAGACTATGGAGCCATACCTTCCTCTTGTGGAGAGACGGCAATCATATGAATTAGGGCAGGGCGATTGCAAGGATAGTCCCTCATGTAATGATCTTGGCATAAGGGTGGTGTTGATAGGGATGTGCACCCTCAAGCAAAGAGAATTTACTTTGCACATTACAATATTCCCCACAATGATAGCACATTAGTGGTCTAATATACCTACGTTGATTCGAATTGTCCTCCTCCCTGTTGTGCATATTTGTAGCACTAGAATAAAATGTGTGAAGGACTTGTGTATTACATCTCTGTTGAGATTCCTTGAGGTAGTAGAAATCGTGCCCTAATGATGATTTTTGCCACAAATTTGGCAACTTACTCGATTAGGAGAGTTCATGTTGGAATGGCCACTATTGTTGCATGTGGTACACCAAACCTGCCTACGGATGTCTTTAATAGTATGCAACTCCACTTCATGTTGAAGTTGTGCTACTAAATCATCATTGTAACATGTAGGTCATGATGTGACCTTCTCCTCTTGTTGATCTTGTTGCATCTTCAATGCTTCCAGTTCCCTCAAAAAAAAACTTGGAATAGTTTGTGCACATTATATGAGACCAACACAAAGGCACATAAATTGCAACTCAAGAACAAGCTACATACACTCAAGAAAAAGTACATGTCGGTAAGTGACAACACCCTGAAAATCAAAAGCATATGTGACTCACTTGTATCTATTGCCATCAATGTAGATCATGATGATAAGGTGGAAGTGTGCCTTTGTGGTTTAGGAACTCCATATAAGAATTTCATAACTTCTATTCAGACCATGGAAAATATTCTGAATTTTATTGATCTGGTATCCATGCTGATAATTGAAGAAAAGAATCTTGGTGAGGACTTAAACTCCCAAGGAAAACTTGGTGTCACTCTAGCACAATGGCAAGTACCAACATGAGGAGATCCACCTCATAATTGTCAATTGGGGAAGATGTGAGGAAGGTATGATGACTGTTAGCAAGTGACATGCACAAGTGCATGAGTGAGAAGCACACTAGCATGCACTCACATACACACACATGTGCACACACGGCAAGACAAAGAGATGGAGCAATGGAATCTTTGATTATCACAAAACAAGATTACAAGCTCTTTTTCACTTCAATTCCCAATTTGCTCCCCTCAAAAATGAGCTCTCTAGCTCCTTTTATAGTTTTAAACTAGCTTTTGGTCCTGTCCAAACCTAGTGTTTGGCCTAGTTAAAAATTAGGTTCCTAGATGCAAAACTTTGGCATGCATGCTTTGGTCATCTGAATTTTGCTAGTTTGCTATGCCTGCAAAAATCTGAAATGGTCTCCTCTTTGCCCAAACTTGAGGCACCTCGAAAACATGTTTGTGAAGGCTATATTTTGGGCAAAACGTAGCATTCCTCCTTTCCAAAAGATGGTTCAATTTGGGCTACTCAGAAATTGCAGCTTGTACATAGTGATGTCTATGGTCCTATGCAAACACCTTCTTTTGGAAATTATCTTTACTTCATGACTTTCATCAATGATTTTTCCAGGCATGCATGGGTATATCCATTGAAGGCAAAGTCTGAAGTGTTCATGTGCTTCAAATAGTTTTTGGTTTTGGCTCAAAAGGACATGAGTAGCGAATGTTGGTTCTTTCCCAGTATACATCTTAATCTCTGCATTATAATCTGCTAACAAGACAAAATATGGCATGTATTTCATTTCGGATGTGGTAATGAGGCTTTGATGAGATAGGTTCTAAAAATAAGATGACTTAAGAACTATGTCTTCCAGATTGGAGAACGACTGGATTTGTATGGCTACTCTATCATCATGTGTTTGGCCTATCTATTCTAGCCTCTTTGGCCAATCTGGTGCTTCTATCTCAAAGGTGTCTCAGCCCTCGGCAGTGACATGCCTGCTAGGTACTGGCATAGGCTCATATGGTTCTTCAAAACTTTCTTCAACTAGTATTTCCACCACTGTGTCGGGTTTGGGGTCTTCAATTGGAGAGGGTCACCTCTCATATGGTAGGAGTCTTTGTTGGAGCAAGCAATCTCCAAATTCACCACTCCTAGTATCTTGCATATGACTCCACTCTTAGAGTTTTTTTATTTTCCATATGACCCATATTATATAAGAAAAGTAAGAAAAATTAGTTGCGTAGAAATATTTGGATCCAACGCAAGTTGCAAAAGTTACTCCTTAAATCAAGGAGATTAAATCTACATCTCATTTGGAAAGAAGCTCGCATGCGGTGACTGTTGCTACCGAAGAACACATGTATATAAACATAAGTAGCTAATGCAAAAGATTGGGCAATGTTATATATTCATGATATATCTTTTGTTCGTCTGCCCCGCAACGCCTTCCACTCTCTCTCCAATGTGTATCTTATCATTGTGTGTACACTTATGTTATGCTTGTAGACATAGTCTCGTTGTCTCACTGGTACTATGCAACTCATTCTTTTCACATACTACTACGAGAGAGCATGTAGAATAGATAAGAATACTTCATCCTACCCTCTCTAGTGCAATGAAATGCCCAGCACTAAAGCATCAATATATGAGGACATGTGACAACAAAATGTGTATATGTAGTATTATCAATTCAACGCTGATTTCATTTGATAACCGAAGTTCATGCACTCACTGCTATGAACTTAATTCGTACCTGAGTATATCTATGCCCAACACTTGTCAATTGTTGGCTATAGATTGAGGACAATATGTTAGTGTTACTGTGCATGATGTGAATTCAATTTGCACAAGATAACACTTCGTTGGTTGCGGTTATGTAATTATGCATAGTCCATAAGAGTGAGCATAGTCAATTTTGTATGATAAGGAAAATGATCAATGAGCATTACGAATACATTAGAATAAGGTGTGCTATCATTCTGTGTGATTGGAGTCCATGTACTCAATCAAATGTACGAGCATTTGTTATTGACATATATAATTATCTAAATGGAGATGTCACTTACACTTCTTTGAAGGTGCTACCATTATTTAAAAGACACTTAGTGTACAACTATAATCGAAGCTTGTATAGTCTAGCATTTGGAGTCAAATATGATAGAGGATGATCTTAGAAACTTCGTGAAGTCTTACACCATGTTGCTAAACTCTTTATTGAAAGCTTACGTTTATCAGGTGCTATCACAGGTTCATCAACATATGCGAGTCAACAACTGATATCAATGTTCGCACAAGGTTGTTGTCATAAAGTCAAAATCCAGTGACGCTGATCATTGTAGTGCATGATTTATACGCTGAAGACATTGTCAATATGATAATTACTTTCTACTTTCGCCCAGTATGTGTCATAGGCTGAAAAATGAGTACCGAAGCTATAGATGAATGAACCATTCATGCGGACGACTTACATGCTAAATATTCTATATGCAAGTTGCAGATATCTCTTCACTTTGTTATTCTCTGATGACAGAGTCTGAAGTTAACATATTATATGCAAGTTGCAACACATCACTATACTCCTTAATAGTTAATATGTTTTTGGCTCCATTTCATCTTAGAGATCTCTTCAAATCAATTACTTTATGAGATGCGTTCACACTGAAGATGTTCACATGTTGTTATCTATCATGAGCTTGTTGCCGTGTATGCCTTGATTACATCATACTAAATTCAAGTTCTATTTCGTCCTTATGATCTGAGTAAAATGGGACAAAGCTTTTATTTATGTGCAACTCTTGAACTAAATCTTTACCTCACATGTTTTCGCATATTTCATACTTCCACACACTCACAGTGGTATCAGAGCCATCCAGAGCCAAAGAGACCTACTCCAAGTTTTCAACAACCCTCGTCAACACTTCATTATTTATTTGTCTATGAAACAAGTGGATCAACACTCATTGAAGGAAGGTATTTGAATCAGCTTATGAAGAGATGAATTTGAAGAAACGCTTTTAACTACATCAACGGCCTATGCTATGTGTGCTACATACTACACATACCTTACATGGATTCAACTCAAGAGGACATACAAGTGGATGCAACTTGGTGGTTTCCATTGGAAGATACTTATGTGAGAGATTATATGATCATGCTCATTATCATCTTCTAAAGTCAAGTCTCTTGATTTATTCATACTTATGCATCATTTGATTTCATGTAATCTTGTTATGTTATGGCTACATGATTTGTAACTTGGAGGGTAATTTAGGCCTCAACAAGCACTTCATTGCATACTACACTTGCTATACTTGAGGCATGTAAAAGCTTATGTTCATGAAGCTTGTAGTAAACACATTTGACTACACAACTCACCCATATTGGAAATCAAAGGGAGTGTGAAGCAATTGGTTTTGTTCCTAGAAGCAATATAATTTTAGGATGGAAGACAATACATGATGCATCAAGAAGAATGAAGTCTATTCTTTCACCAAGTGACCTTTGAGCATGTGTCCAAACTTACTTATGTTGGAATCTTTATGAAACCTTATTCTTGGAAAGTATTTCCATTGTATCTCTTGCACCAAGCAATTGAGATATCATATGTATGATATACTCAATTCAACAATTCAAGGAAGAGCAAGGATTAAGCTATCTCTCATTACAATATGTTGTTAGAATGTATTTCTATGATTACTATGTTAGGTGATGATTGAAGCTTGGAAGATGATTCAAGCAAAGTCAAGGCCGTGAAGCAATGCATTGAAGAATCGGCATCAATGAAGATAGCATCATCAAATTATGAAAAAAGCATAGAATGAAGATGAAAGCTCAAAGGACTCAACACTAGAAGATCACCTTCAAAGAAAACAAAGAAGGGTTGGAAATCAAGACTCAAGGCAAGGCTCATCATCAACTACAAATGATTTCAAAAGAAGATATCAAGAAGTTCTACACAACCTACAAAGCCAAAGGATCAAACTGATGGTAAAAACAAAAGCTCCTATTCATAAGCTCCTAGTGATTGAAGATCAATTCGTTCATTTCAAGAAGGCATTCTCCCATTAAAGTACTCATTTGGTATTGTACATCAACTTGGTATCTCTCTTGATAGAATTTCATTTTTCATTATCCTTGTGCACTTAAAACCATGGTTAGGATCAATGCACTTAGAGTTCTATCTTGAAGAATACTCATTCTTTAGCATAAACCTCATCTAAGCCTTCTCAATCCATATTTCAATGAGCATCCCCATTGTAAATTGATTATCTACCACATACATTTGTATCAAAAGAATATCTTAAATGATATCTCTTATAGCCCTAGTCCATCCCATATTAGCTTGTCAAAGCTATGCCTCTCTTGTTTGAGACTTGTACACACAAATACTAACTGTATTTTCAGCCAAGTGCTACTCAAGCACTCTTTCCATTATCAAAGAAGCTTGAAAGAATAATGTTCAAAGTGTCCAAGGCAAAGACCAAAGAAGTCACTCTTCAAAGGCTTACCTATCCGATGGAAAGGATTACATTGAAGCCCACTTCTCCACATCGATTGGAAGAAGTAAAAGAAGCCATTGGCTAAAAGAGATTTCCACATGGTGGGAAGAAGAAGGACATGCATCCAACGCACTCAATCAAAGAAGATGACTTCCACATAGCAGAAAAAAAAAAGGGATGAGCATTCAATCAAAGATGAAGGACATTCATTCAAGAAGACTTCCTCATAATAGGAAGATGGGAAGTGCTTTCAATGCACTCATACAAAGGTAAAGAAGGGTATTCCACTTGAAGTCTTATAAGCACTTTATATGTGCTCTCATAAGTCACTATGACTTATATTTATCTACAAAAGCAAAACTTTGGATAGACTCTCATGCATTAAGAGTCATGCTAAAAGACTTGACAAGGGTTGCATATTATCACAAACAATCACATTTTCTTTTTAAAGATGGTGGATCAAACTCCTTTTATCATCAACCAATGTAAAGGACCAACATATATAGTCAGGTACAACACAAGTGGTGGGAGCACTTGATAAATAGTTATGGTAGAATTTTTCTATACACATAGAAGGTGAAATCACAAATGGAGAATAATCAAGAAGCTAGGATCTTGATTAGCTTCATTTCTTATGAAAGCCATCAAACAAGTGAAGGAATAGAAACACTCTAGAGCTAGAGCCTTGCTCGCTCCAAGATGAGTGTGAAAAACCACAACCTCTGAACTTTGCATTAGGACAAAGTTAAGTTGTTATACATAGATGGCAAAAGCCATAGATAAAGCCTTTTGTTGCATTGTAACTTGTTTTGAAATTTCATTATGTACTTGGCCCAAGTCATCATCATGAGCTTATCCATCAAGCTCATATACTTCTTTATTTGAAGTACTTTATATGTATCAAGAAACACCATACAAAAGGAACTATCAGATCGAAGGGGAGTTACCCTTGGAGATTGTTGTGTGAACAACACATGACTATTCTAAGAGAGACCACATTCTAAGGCTAATCAAACCCACAAGGGGTGAGAGATGCCCGTCTCCACCCAACCAACTCCACCCATATATATATACCTCAAGGCCAAGGGGGGAAATGTGAGGAGAGCTTGCCAAGTGTCCTCTCCACATGGATTCTATTCCAAGGCCTTCTAACCTTGGAAATCACATGGCCTTCACATGGATTCTTAAAAGGACTTCTCCCAAGCTTGTACGTACAAGTCTCAAGGCTTGAGAGGCCTCCCTAAGGGTTAAATACCATACCCTTAGGAAATATCAATCCTAAGGGTCAAAACCCTTCAATTGAGAGTAAATAAATCCAAATAACTCAGGGGTTCAAACCACACTCTTGGAGACACTTTCCCAAGGGTTTCCCAATAGAATCCAAGGGTTCTCCAAGCGGTTTTGGACCCTCCAAACCCATGTCTTTGGCCACTTTGACCCATAGTTATACAACATTCTTCCCCCCTTTTAACATTTTCGTCCTCGAAAATGTGAGTAGGTATATTATGTGGAGTATTCCCCCGTGCCCCATGATCTTTTCTATAGATCATGGCTTTTCTCATCTCTCTGATTTGCTTCTTTATCAGAAGGGGATTCTATCTCATACTTGATCTAAAAAGAAGGAAATCCACTTGTGGGGTTAATCCCTGCCCAAATCATTACTTAACTTTGCATGTGAAACACCAAATCAAATGCTAAGTATGGATGATAAGGGTGGATTAAAACATCCCTGCCTAATTCAATGTTTCCTTATGTCTGAACTGCATCCATAGTACAAACATATGAAGTAGGTGGATTGTAATAGTCTCCAACTAATTTGCTATGCAGGTCCATATCTATGAAGTAGGTGGATTGTAATAGTCTCCAACTAATTTGCTATGCAGGTCCATATCTATGCACCATTCGGGTGTGGACCTAGCAAAATAGATGGATCTCTTACTAGTTCAAGGCTTTGAGAAGTCTCCTTAAATTGAGGTTGATCAAAACATCTAAATAAGATATTTCTAACTATTTTCTATTTCTTAACCAACATCTTCTGATCCTTTTTCCAAATACAGAATTACCATGTCCTTTTGTACTTTAGAATCAAGGTAGAATGTAGGAAAGAAGTGATTCCATTTCTTTAGGCAATGAACCTCAAAATGATTTTTCCAAGACTTTCTCAAAAGCCTTGACTTATTTGGAACGGTTAGAATCTATAAACGATTCCTAAGAATATTATTTCAAATTCTTTTTAAGAGAACTTTTTAGATTCTTCATCCATTGATATTAAATGGATGAATGAATTCTCTTCAACTTAAGTGTCTTCTGAAATTGAAGGGGTTCTATATAGAACATCTATCTTTTGATGTTCAATTTGGTTATCCACTCCATCTAGCTAAACCTGATCTAGGAGTGACTTTAAAGATTCCTTCTAAGTCAAATCCAAGGTCTGGAAAAGCGAGAAGGAAGAACCAAAACTTGATGTAACCGGTTCAACTTATGAAACACTAAAATGATTTGACTCAAAGCAGATGAGACTCAAAACTTTTAAGGATTTAATCTAGCTAATGGTTTAAAGCATTGTTTTTATGAGATTGAATCTAAATTCTCAAGAAGATCATTTGAGTAAGGTTAAACCATCATCCATTCACTAAACTCTAGTGGTATAAAACATCGATGTCTCGAGCCATGGAATTTTGATGATGTTCAACTTTACTTCTCAAACTATGATGCTTCAAATGAAGTTAGTCCTTTTCAATCTCTTAAGTCTCCTATTGATTGGAATACCAAGTCTAGTATAAATCTCTTACTTGAAGAGATTGATTATCTCGTTGTACTATTAACAAGATGTTTTGGAGTAACTCACTTTAACCCCAATTACATAGATAACTAAGTCAATCTTTTTTAATACCTCTTGGTACATCTTTATTCTAAAAACTGTTGACTCACTTAGTTGTTTTTGTCAACTAAGTGTGTTATCCAAGATTGACTCAGTCAGACTTACCTTTCTTGAAAGGATCTTTCCAAGTTCTCTCTCTAGAAATCCATGTAGCATTTCTGATAAAGAACTATAAAATCCTTAAAGAGATTACATCAGTCTTCCTAAAAATATTTGTGAAGGTCTAGAAAGTGATTTCATTTCATGATCTTCGAACTTTCTTAGTTATTTTGATATGGTCATATTCTTGACCAATCTATACTTCATTTTTATCTATGAAGTTTGGAGTTTCACTCCAACTCATGAGCCCAAGACTAAAAGATACCTATCATATCAAGGTATGATGTCCCATACCATCATTCCTGCATTAATGTGAATATAGAGTATAGTGTCCCATACCACCATTCTTTATATCCAACACTGATGTGTAGATGATATTTATCTTAAAGTCTAGAAACTTATTCTAACTATAGAGTACCCTTTACTCAAATTCCTTTTGAAGTCAAGGGATTACCTCTATGTTTCCATCTTGCTTGGGTTTCTAAGATTTTCAACATATGATCATTCTATGATCCTAATTATTCCAAAACTCATATTGGAAGATCCAAACCTTTTGATGAAATAAATATCCATCCTAATGGAATAAACATCTATTCTTTCTTTCTAAGGTTTTGAGTGCGATTCCAAGTGTCTTGAATCATATTCAAGATCTACTTAGTTCTTTCTTGAAGTAACAAGAGATTACTCTTGCCTTTTAGATTCCTTTGTTTATCCAAAGCTTTTCAAAAAGCTACCCTAGGGTTTTCTAGGAATCTCAGTTACTACTTAAGTCGAAGCATCTTCTAATGCTTCCGGATTTTCCTTGAAATCCCTTTAAGAATAGGTGAATACAAGTTTTCACCCTCTCCAGACTTAAGTATCATTTATCAAAGTTGCATACTATGCACTTTGCATATTCTCTCCTTCGTACTTCCCCTTAGAGAAGTAAAATTTTTGGCATGCTTTATTTGAGCTTGTGGTTCACAATCATCTTTCTTCAAAATCTTTAGTGATATTGTTGGGATCCCAATATTAGATTTAGCATGCCAAGAAGTTGCTTTCTGAGCAACTCACTGTTTGCCAAACATCTTATGTATACAAAGATGTTCTTTTATCTCATCATCTATATTCTAAGTTTCTATTTGTACCACTTCTTGATAAGTTTTGGTACTTTCTTCCCCCCTTTGAAGAGTTTTCGTCCTCGAAAACTGTGAAATCTATGGCTTCATTTGCAAATAGGGAGTCAATACTTGACTCCACCCAAAAATAGGATTATTCAACCAATCTTATACTTGATTAGAACCTAAAAAATTTCTAGAAGATTCCCTAGAAATGGTATCTTTTAGAAGATCTTCTAGAGGTAGCTAAGCGACCACCTATCCTAACTTGCTCATGAACTTCCCCTTGACTTTATGGAAATGCTCATGAGCTCTTATGATCTGTAACAATGCAATGCTCATGCTTATCTGTGTTAGGAGAGGTGGCTGTAATTTTTTATGCTAATCAAAGCACAAGAGGTTTGAAGGTACTATGAAATAAGAAAAAATGCTTCCATTTCATTATTGTACCTATAGGACTTTAAGTTTCTTCCATTAAGAACCATTGCATCTACTGAGCAAAACTTTATTTAAATTTCCTGAGATGCAAATCTATTGAATTAATGAAGCCTTCAATTAAATTGGAAATTTTTCCAAAAGGAGGGAGCTTTCAATGATGCATTGAATACTTTTCGCCATTCATGTTGGTGAAAGTAATCTTTGCTCATTATTAGTTTCCATCAATTGTCTTTGATGGCATCAACTTAATAGAGATTTATATCATGAGACTCTTGGAACCATTCTAGAGTTTCATCCTATTTAGGATATCTCATGCATAATTAGTTTAGAGCCTTTTTCTATTAACTATTTCTAAGTATGTCTTATACTTAGAGTAGTATTGTAGGTTCTATGAAGTAGAGTAAGAAAATTCCACAAAGAACTATTTTATGGAAATCATCTACCTAAGTCATCTCATAGAGAGGCTTGACTTGGAACCATCTCTAAGTATCTCTTATACTTAGAGTTAGCATTTAGTATGCTAGGTTCTTTTGTATATACATGACACTAAACTTATGTCATAATGAAAGAATTTCCCAAAAACTTTCTAAGTTACCAAAGAACTTGGAATTTTTTTCGGTTACAAACTCTTTCATTTGTATCAAGTAAACCTCTTACTTGGCCTCATTGATTAGGCATGCTAAGGGTTTTATGGAACTTAAGGATCCATAAATAAGACTTGAAGCTTGAAGTTTATTTGCGTTAAGCTTTGTTGGTTTTTTTGGATCGGGCCAAAATATCATAAAAGGATTATGCTTTTAACTTCTTGCCAAGAAGTCATTTCCTATCTTAAGTGTAACCTTAATCTCTCTCTTGTCCCATAAAAACCATGCATATGGAATGTTATTTATTGACTTGCATACTTAGTGTATGCTAGAAACATTTACATCTTTACTCAAAGATGCTTAGCATGCATAAGGTTCAAGATTGAACCCCTCTTTGAAGCATGCATGGAATTCTTATCTTGAACTCCATTTGATTCAATGACGTGCTCTTTGTTTGCATTCTTAGTCATGCCATGAATGAATATAGTAATTCGTAACCTTAAGCATACTTAAGATCGATACTTTTCATATTCTTGTGCTTCCCTTTAGTGCACAAACATGTGCTTCTCTATGATGCATCATCATGCTAATGCACATACATTCTTCACATTCCTTGCAATAATGCATGAAAGTGCTTGAGGTGCTAGATTTCACTTCAACTATGCATGTTTTCCTCTTGAACGCTAAAAATACCTTTTCTTTGCATGTGAACTTGGACCTAATCATCAACGGAAGTCCTAAATCGTGTTTCAACTATGTATGCAAAGATATTGAAAAATAAGGCAAAAAGGAAAACATAAAAAAGGTACTTAGCTCTATAAGAAGCTTCATCCTTCCCTTGCATTTAGGGGAGGTCCAATCCGTTGCTTGTAGCTTCTCCAAAAGTTGATGTGCCCCCCCATGCTCCTTCGTGTCCCTTCATCATTCTTCAAGAGATAGATGTTGAAGTGAATACATCCTGATGCATTCCATGAATTAGATCCATTTTAATGCTTCAGGAAGAGAAGAGTCTTCTCTTGATGTTCTCCATCAATTCTTAAAAAGTAAAAACTCTCCACGTTGTAGGTCGATTATTGTGCAGAGCATCCGCCTTGTTGAGCAGTCGGGTAGCTCAAAACGTACGAGAATCGTTTTCTGGCTCATCGCGTGCGTGTGCAATCCCACATGTGAGGATAAGTGCCAGTGAAAATGTCTTCATATAGCGGAGTGCTCCACACTGTTTCCACTGAGCTCAAGAGAATAGCTCACGAGCGCGACTTCTCATGTGGGTTCAGACAGTGATCGGGCGCATAGCCAGCTTCTCTTGGACTGCTTGATAAGCACGCATGCCGCATTCTGTAAGAACTGAAAGGATGTGCTCGACTTCCCCGTTAGGTGGGGATCACATGGTCTGAGTTTTGCTTCTCTTAAAAGAGAAGATGCACTCCATTGACGACCGATGGCATTCAATTGCCCACGTGAAGAACTCCATCGACGGTCGGCGGCATTCAATGGCTCACGCGAAGAATTTTGAACGGGTGAAGCTAAAGAAAGAATTAAAACCTGGCTGTGATGCCACTGTTGTGTGATTCACACAACATGACTACTCTAATAGAGACCACATTCTAAGTCTAATCAAACCCACAAGGGGTGAGAGATGCCCGTCTTCCACCCATATATAGACCTCAAGGCCAAGGGGGGAAATGTGAGGAGAGCTTGCCAAGTGTCCTCTCCGCATGGATTCTATTCCAAGGCCTTCTAACATCAGAAATCACATGGCCTTCACATGGATTCTTAAAAGGACTTCTTAAAAGGACTTCTCAAGTCTCAAGGCTTGAGAGGCCTCCCTAAGGGTTAAATACCATACCCTTAGGAAATATCAATCCTAAGGGTCAAAACCCTTCAATTGAGAGTAAATAAATCCAAATAACTCAGGGGTTCAAACCACACTCTTGGAGACACTTTCCCAAGGGTTTCCCAATAGAATCCAAGGGTTCTCCAAGCGGTTTTGGACCCTCCAAACCCATGTCTTTGGCCACTTTGACCCATAGTTATACAACAGAGATCAACCATATGAAGCAAAAAATTATCTTGGAAATCAACCACATCAATAAGGGACTAAAAAACATTGAAGGAGAAGATCAACCACATCAAGGACTACCAACTTGAAGAAAAAATCAACTTCATGAAGCACGGGCTACACTCCTAAGGAGAATTTTAACTATATCAAGCAAGGACAACACTCTTGAAGAAAAGATCAAGGATAATCTATATAGCCTGCAATTCCTTTTGTCTTTCAGTCGTCTCAAGCATGATAGGTAAACTCTCCATATCAACAACCTGTTGACTAGTGCCTTCCTGAGAGTTGGTTCTTTCTATGTCAGCCATGTTATGCTTATCTACTGGAAGAAGAAAGTCATATTAGCATTGCATCAAAAACATGTACATATTTTTGACATATGTGTTCTTGTATTTGGGACTTCTTGGCCCATTTCTAGATAGTCCTAGATGTGATTTCAAGTGTGCAGATGTTGATTGTAGATGTTTGCCATGAAGTGTGTGACATGGGTGTTTGTGAATGGTGATTCAAATTGAAGAGCCTAGATGCAGGTATTTGAGCTAGTAAGCAATTCTTGGGCACCCAAATTTGTCTAGCATGGGGGTCAGCCTTTATCAATCGCTTTGGGACCCAAATAGAAATGGTCTGGCTTGGTTGACTCCCGACATACTCCTTCATTGTAGTCCTTACTCGAGTAATTTGTTTCTTGCATCCTGGGGTTTTGTCATCGGAGTAGAGGGTTGTTTGCCCCTACATATCCAGATCTGCTTCATAGTTTGAGTCCTCTTGCTTCATGCTCTCCATTGACTATAAGCATAGACCGTCTACCTCCTCTGCTTCCTATACTCCTTGGGTTGCTTTGTCTCGATCACTTTTGGAAAAGAAGGGAGTTCCAACGAATCCCAGACTCCTTTGTTGAGAACCTCATCCTTCTACATCACAGAGTTTTGGACAAGAACAACATCATTATCTTCATGTGTACTCTTGGAAGGACCAGGACTTGGTGCCTTTCCTAGTTCCTTGAGTGCTTGATTTTCAAACTCAATGGTGATGTGATTTTGATTTACCTAGACCTTAAGAAGTCCACTTCTTAGATTTAGGTTGACTGCATGATCATAGATCCAGTCTTGACCCAAGACAAGAGGTTCAGTGAGATCCTCGTCTTGACACACTAGCACCTTCACTGTCAAAAGAACGTCGTGAAGGTAGATGTGAAGCTCCACCTCTCCCATGCAAGGGGTTTCCACACCTCCCAATCCTATGAGATATGCTTCTATAGGATCGATTTTTAATTGAAATTTTTGACAATAAGAAAGTCTAACTACACTAGTGGCTACATCTGAGTCAATCAAGGCTCTTACAATCTTTGCATTGTTTCCTTGTCCTATTTCTAGGGTCATAAAAGGACATCGATCAATAATTCGAGGGGAATTTACACCTGATGCTTTGCACATGACCATATGGTGTCTTTGAGCATCATAAGCATCTCTCCTAGGTTGATCTCTACCCTATCTTCTTAATTTCATTTGTCGGATGCATCCAAAGCTTCTGCCTGTGCTTCTTCTCGAATTCATTTTTCTTCTTCCTTACATTTCTTTGCAGTATTGAGTCAGTTTAGCATTTCCTCTGTGAGGGGTTCTTGATATAGTTTAACTCTGCATCCACTGATGTAACTAGGTAGGATGTCGCCTTCTAGAGTGACTAATTGGATTGCTCCACTTGTGGAAATTCTATTGATGATCATAGGTCCATAGCATCACTTTTCCAATTTTCGTGCATGTTGCTTCAAGGTGTATACTAGGAATAAATCTCTCACTTTCAAGCCCTTATTTTTCACATGGGCATCAAACTATGCCTTTTGTCTTTTCTTAGCTGCATAAATTCTTGTTGCTGCTCTTAATCGTGTTTCACCTAAGCATTCCAAATCAAAGATTCTAGATGAGAGCTCATGGCTGGTCCATTGATGCTCTTGTGCTACTTTCAGTGTGGGTATCAAGAAGTCTATTGGTAGCACTGCATTTTGGCCAAATACCATATGAAAGGGGGTGGCTTGGATTTTATAGGTCACTCGATATGTCCAAACAACATGGTGTAGCTATTTGTCCCAATCAGAGCGTTTATTATTCACCAATTTTGTCAATACATTACATAGAATCTTATTTGTGCTTTCGGCCTGGCCATTGGCTTGTCGGTGATATGGAGCCGAATTCTTGTGAACCACCATGAATTCATGTAACAAGTATTCAATGACCTTATTCAAGAAGTGGGTGCCACGATCACTCACCAACTCTATTGGCAAACCATATCTCATAAATACGTTCTCAAAGAGGAACTTGGTTGTGGTCTGCACATCATTCTTTCTTGTAGCTCTCACTTCTACCCATTTAGTCAAAGTCAAATTGTCTGTGACAACAATAATATACTCAACATGTGAACTCTTTGCTGGGGGATTAATAGGACCAACAAATTCTATTCCCCACTTAGAGAATGCATGTCCACCCATCATGGGTTTTAGTGGCATCTCATCTTCACATATATGGTACTGAGTTCGTTGATAAATATCACACCTCTTCACGTAGGTATGTGCATATGTTGGTGTAAGGATCATGTGACCTTACCCCTATATTCATATATATACATCATATATAGAGTATTGCCTCAAAGAGAGATCATTATGTGGATTTCAAGGCTCCCATGCATATGTGTGTGTATCTCCTCTCCTCTCTCTCCCTCCATCTCCTCCTTGCTCCTCTTGTTCTACACACCAAAGCCCTTCATTGGTATAAAGCTTGTGGAAGGATAGTGTGCAAGAAGGCTCAATGGAAGCTTAGGTCAGAAGAGGTGAATGTACAAGTCGGCACCTCTCAATACTTGTTCAGTATTTTAACCATAACTTGAGCTATGAAGCTGAGATTTGTGCATTTTAAAGTTTTGTGTGTAACTGAGACAAAGAGCTATAACTTCACAGAAGAGCACAAAACCTGTTTTGGAGTTTTAAATTGCCAAAAATTTGAAAAACGCAAACTGATGTAGAAGATGAATCTACAATCATTTGGACAGTAGGTCAGTTTTTTGGGCTATAACTTGGGTTTTACAAGTCTGATTCAAGCAATTTAAATCGATATGCATAGCTTGGAAAAGAAGTTATAAGTTTTTAGAAGGACACAAACAAATTCTGAGTGCTAAGTTGTCAAAATGGCAAAATACAAAGCAACAGTGTTGTAGGTGAAGATGAAATTGTTAGCAGATGTTTGTTTTGTGTATATCTTGAGCTACACAACTCCGATTGAGGTGTTCTACATATCCTTATGTAGCGAAGCAAAACTTATTGAAGTTTGTTGAAGAGTAAAATTTTAAATTCAGAGTTTATCATCTCTGAAACAGCAAAACACATAGCAGCATATTTTCACCATAAGAGCCTTAGTTGCTTTTGGAGGTTTAATTTGCTTTGGAACTTTTTCAAGAGAGATTTTATGGTGTGCGAGATCTTATTTTTAGAGTGTCAAGGCATTATCCATGTATGATCACTGTGGTAGATCCTCCATATGAGAATAGAGCATGATCTTGTCATGTGTTTGGCAGTGAGATGACATTGTGGTATACCTTGTTTTGAGGTTTATGTCATCATGAGTTTGATCATGGTACTAGCAATGGATGTATAGTGGTATTGTGGTCTATATCTTGCTTATGCCACTTAGTTACGGATTTACTTGCCGATTGCACACATTTTATGAGAGTTCATTTTGGACCTTGGTGATTGCTTGTATTCTTGTTTCTATGCAGGTACGTGATCGAGATTGGAGCCTAAGTTGCACATCCATTTGTCACCTTGATTGGCTACTTTATTAGCATATGGTCATCAATTTGATATCTATCTACCATTTTTGTTCTTGGTATATGTGGATGGTGATTCCCACATGGTTATTTTGGTTCAGATTCCATTTTACAGAGGAGATGTTGCCGAAATTTTATCAGATTTTATGCTAGACAGATGATCTAGTAGATCCTTTATGCTTGTGTGATAGCTTTGGATTGTTTCTTATCTCCATTCACTTGGACTTGGTCACATGTTATTTGTGAGAGATTGGACCATCTTGCAAGACTCATTCTTGAGTGAGAGGTGTATTGCCATTGTATTTGCATGTATTTCCATTAGTTTTTGGCATATTTTCCATTATCTTTGATTGGATCAGTGACAGGTGGTGATAGGTTACCCGTTATTCTTTCTTTATTGTTTATCTTGTTATGATTGCTTAGTTTATAGGGGATACTCTGCCGAATTTTTCCCAAGATTTTTTCACATCTACTTGGTCAGTTTGGAGACTTGATGAGCAGGCTTATGCTCATGGCTTTATGTGCATGCTAGATGCATGTTTATGTGACAGGTGGTTCACATGGTTTCTTCTCTAATGAGATATTTGTGATGTGAGTTATGTGTATGGATATATAGGTGTGATCCTATTGGTGATAGAGTATTATTTCTAGTCTCTTGTTACATTATTAGTCTCTTGGATTGCTAGCATGTGTCTTCTCGGTTTCATGGCACTGAATTTCCAAGATGGAAAGCTCAGATGTGGCATACATTGGTTCATGCAGGGTTACACATGTATGTGCATAGAGATGCACAAAGGCCTCATGACATGCTCGACCATGTATGGATGGATATGGACACATTGACCAGCTCCACTATTCGATTACAGCTTGTGGATTCTATATATGAGTCTGTGATGTATGAGGAGACGAGTAGTGCATTATGGCAAAGACTACATGATATGTATGCGAGTCCATTGACTCATGTGAGACATAGATCACATCGACAGCTTCAATGTTGGAATTGTGGTCGTGAGGGTCATATTCAACAATGTTGCTTCAGGTAGATGCAACGATGATGTCACAAATATGCACATCACATAGGCCAGGTAGTGGTTTTAGGAGATTCTATGGCAGTTGATTATGCTAGTGATGGTGATATCACTTTCTCCTATGGTTCATCTCATGATTCCTCTTGTTCATTAGATAGCACATACATGGCTTGGTTGCATGATACATTAGCCAGTTTTCATGTTAGTCCATGTCGTGAGTGGTTTTGTCAATTCTCAGGTGAGAGTCATGGATGTGTGCACATGTCTGATGGTACGACATATGACATTGAGGGTGCAGGAGATATATGTCTTATGCTACCTAGTGAAGCATCACTTAGACATGTACGCTATGTGCCTTCATTCCCTATGAGCTTGATTTCAGTTAGCCAGTTACAAGAGACCAGATGTTATGCATTCCTTGGTGAGCATCATTTTCAATATTAGTTGGGACAGCTTATGCTTATCAAAGGTGTCAGGATTTGGCATAAATATCCACTATAGATACTTCATAGGAGAGACAGTCTTGTCTCAGTGGGAGTTCAGCCTTATGTGTGATGTGAGACTCGTGATGTCTCATTTTGTCTACCTACACATAGGTCTATTGACATTCATGATGCACATGTATGGCAAGATTCATATCTCCGATGGATGCATATGTAGAGCATGTTTTTTGGATGCTCATGATGCTTATATAGAGCACGATTTTGTTGATCATATGGATGCTCATGTGGAGCATATTTTGGATGATCATTTGCATGCTTTAGCGTATGATATGGATGCTCATATAGAGCATTATGATGATACTCAGTTAGAGTGTGATCATCACTTTGACCTTGATGACGATGTTGTGTAGTTAGCTCATGTGGAGCATGATGATACACTTGGTGTGGTAGAGCATAATAGCTCTTATGATACACAGTGTATGGTAGAGCATACTAGCTCTCAGGATGCAGGACTAGATATATCCTTGGTTGATAGGATGACTGATTTAGATGTTGATGAGTCAGCGATCATGCAATCATTCTTGGATTCGCTCATGACAGATGTTGACACAGATATGTCAGGACATGTTGGTCTTGACAATGGTGCTTTGGATGTTTTGTATATAGGCATGGCTAAGATACTTAGGTTAGCCAAGATAGCATAGGTTTCGTCAGCATTCGGGAGTATGATGTACGAGTTGTGATGCTCGAGACTAGATATTGAAGTTGCTATTGGAGCATTTGCACTTGGAGTTGTCAGTTGTTTGATGATTGACATAGGCATAGAGTGAGTGGGAGCTTTGCAAGAACTTCATCAGATCTTGCATCAGTCAGATGTGAGCTTGACTCTTATCGATATGAGTCTAGAGCAATTTGAGGTGCATGGATACACCTTGTTTGAGGTAGTTGGTGTAGGCTGATCCGTATGGGTTGAGATCCAAACTCTTCCTGTACATTACTATATAGTCTTACATCATTCTTTGTATATTTTTCCACTTATGGTCAAATTGACCCCTAAGTGGGAGATTGTTAGGGATGTAAGGATCATGTGACCTTACCGCTATATTCATATATATATATGCATCATATATAGAGTGTTGCCTCGAAGAGAGATCATTATGTGGGTTTCGAGGCTCCCATGCATATGTGTGCATATCTTTTCTCCTCTCTCTCCCTCCATATCCTCCTTGCTCCTCTTGTTCTACACACCAAAGCCCTTCAACATCCATGTGAAGATATGGCCACCAAATACCTCCAAAAATGTCGCCTTGATTACCCTATCTAGTCCAAAGTGTCCTCTTGTTATGCCTTGGTGAGCAGTCTCTAAGATCTTGAGGTATTCACTCTCATGGACATGTAGTTTAAGGTATCTGTCTCTTCCATGCTTGTATAAATTGTCACCTATGAGTATGTAATCTAGTGCTTCCTTTGCACCACCAATTCTTCTAGTGAAGAAGAAAGATGAATCTTATAGGTTGTGCATGACTATAGAGCACTCAATAAGATTACCATCAAGCATAGGTATTTGCCATTAGTTTACACTCTTTTGGGCCTCATTTGCCCACCCTCTCACCCTTTTTCTTTGTTATTCGTCCACCCTTTACTCCCATTTTCCCATTTGCCCATTTGCCCACCCTCTCACCCTTTTTCTTTGTTATTCGTCCACCCTTTACTCCCATTTTCCCTCCCTCCCACCCTTGGTGTGAAGAATTTATTATTCTTTTTGCCCATTTGCCCACCCTCTCACCCTTTTTCTTTGTTATTCGTCCACCCTTTACTCCCATTTTTCCTCCCTTCCACCCTTGGTGTGAAGAATTTGTACTAGTTTTGTCATTTGATATGGCATTTTGGTGAGTCAGTACTAGATCTTAGATTTTGTAGTGCTTCTAAACACTGTTTAGCATTCCCTGTAATGTTAATTTTTGAATCGATAATTTGAAGTGTTTATAAACACTTGAGGCTTCAATTGTAGTGGGTCTCAATCCTTTGTCTATAAACATTTATGATAGTGTGAGAGTTTCATGCATTTTAGCTATCTCTTATTGGTTTATAGAGTCCTTCTGTCATCCCTTCATTTTCTTAGTGCTTGTCATCTCATGCTTCCACGAGGTTTTCAACTCCATCACATCAGGTTATTTTCATGCTCAATAGGGAGTCCCCACATATTTCAACTTGTAACATCACGGTTGTTAGACTTCATCTATCTCACAGGTGCAATAAAGACTTTTCCTTCTCCTGTAGAGAGAAGAGAAAGCAGGCAGGTGTCAATGTATTCAAAGAGACTATAGAGTCAAGTTGTGCTCACCCTCCACAACTTGTAAGCACAAAGCCAGAGGAACGCCCTCACACTCTCTTGTGCCTATCAGCAGTCACCATCCACTCTTGATCTCTCTAGTCGAGGATGCCCTTTCGAGCTTGACCCTATGGGGTTTTGATGTGATTGATGCTGCAAAGATGGTAGTCAAGGCCATTTGTCCTGGTGAGGTCTCTTATACAAACATTTTGGTTCTTGCAACCCACAATGTCATGGATCTAGCTGGAGGTCCTAGGTATGATGTGCCGACTGGAATGCTTTGATAGTAGGTATCCATCAAAGATAAGGCACTCAGCTTACCAAGTCCATCATTTCCCCATAGATCACTTCATTGAGAGCACGTAGCTCTTATCCTTGCACAGTACAAAGAGACAAATGAATATGCCATCTCTCTTCGCCAAAGAGAGAGCAAAAGTGAGAGATAGAGAGAGAGAGAACAATAAAATTGCACTCTCAACAATGTGCTCATGTTACTATCAGAACCTTCTAAGTGGAATGGCTATTGAAGGAGCTCTCATCTACGATCGCCGATTTCAAATGCCTTCTAAAGTATCGTGTACTCTCTGGCAGAGAGAGAGAGAGAGAGAGAGTGAGAGAGAGAGATATTGCTATCCTCTCTATAACCCCAAGCACACTCAGTCACACACACATTTGCATGTTGAAGTGTTGTTGCTCCATCAACACCATTGCAGGTCACTCATTTATGACAAACACACAAAGAACGTGTCATGGTGCATAAAAAAATCAAAATTTTATGAGTAAGACATCATCAATGATGTCATCACCAAATTTGATGTGAAGTACCTGACTTTTGGGCTCTCTGTTTTTGACGAAGTGCAACGCATGTGACAAAGGATGACAAACCCTTAGTGCATTCATTCAGCCATTAGTGCACTGCAACCAAATTTGTTTTGTCTCCCACATCAACTTCACATTGCATTTCTTTTGATTTTTTTGACATCTCAATGAGTCATTTACCTTATTGTGAGGATATAATCCTTTTCATGAGAATGTTCTACCCCATTGTGTACTTCTCTCTCCAAACATGGTAGCTTCACATTGCCCTTGTGAAGTACGGTATTTAGATCAACATCAAGTCTGAATAGGGATCCACTCAATTTAGCTTACTCCATCAAATCATTTCCTTTTGGGATTTAATGCTCATCATTATACTCCGTGCTTTGTATCAACCTCAGGGTATTTTCCCATATGCATCAATATTTGTAACACTCAAGGGTTTCAACCCTCATCTTGACACATCATCTGGCGCAAAGTACCCCATCTTTTTACAATAGACAATATAAAGGATCATGTCTGTGTGATTTGGGAGGCTATTCTAAGCCCCCAAAGTGTCTCTCTGTGCATGCTTGGGCTACTTTAAGTCCCCCTTCCCCATCTCCCTCCAAAGTGTCAAAAGTGTAGGGCTATTCTAAGCCCCCCCAAAGGGTTTCCATTTTGGTGCCAAAGCTACTCTAAGCCTTTCAATTTCTCCAAAATTTGCAGATATTTTCAAGTGGTATTTTAGCACACAATGTGTCTTGGGCATGTGTTATAGACACTTTCAAAATGCCAATTTTTTCTACTTGAAGGCATAGGTGAACATGCTTTTTAGCACTTCTCCACATCCTCTTTTATCAAGGAAGTGTTTTTCAACACTTGGCACTTATTCTGTAAATTTCAAGCATAAGTTCAATTGTTCAAGAGTTAAAGCTTTCAAGATCATCCTTGAGTTTACAATGTCTAAGAAAGAAGCAAGTTCATCATCTATGGCAATTTATTTACCTTTCTTTATGCATTTTTATGCCTAAGGAAGAATGCTTAGATGGACAAAACTATAATCTATGGAAAGATATCATGTGACCATAATTGTACATGAATCTTCTCCATGAAGTTGTAGATGGGTCAAAACTCGAACCAGATAGGATCAAAGATGTAGAGTCTTGGAATATTTGGAATGTTAAGAACAAAAGAGTTTTAGGTCAAATTCTTCTGGCTTGTGATGAATTGATGAAGGGTCACATCACTGCTTCTAAGGCTTCTAAAGAAGCTTGGGATACATTAGCAAGCCTATATGAAGATAAAACTCCTTCAAAGATTTATGCTTTAGAGGTTGGGTTTCACAATCTCAGTATTCGTCCTCAAGACACCATCACAAAGGTGATAGCCCAATTTAAAAATCTTAAAAAAAGTTATCACTTTGCAAGCAAAAGATCTCAAGTGAAGATGTGGCAATTAGACTACTTAACAAGCTTCCAAGGTCCTATGAAACATTTGTATCCACTCTGTACAACAGAGGTCAAGAACTCACTTGGAAGAAGTAAGAATACTATTGCTTCTCCATGACTCTAGGCAAAAGACCCAAGCTACCCAAGAAAAAATTATGAAGGTCAAAGATACTTTCATAGACACATAGAAAAGTATTGCTTCAAGAAGAAGAACAAGGAAAAGTCCAAGTCTACTCCAAAGATAGAGCATCACACTCACTGCACAAGTGGATATCTTTTTCTTACAACTGAACACAAGGCACTTGTCGCATCCACTCCTAACTAAGAATGGATTTTTGATAGTGGGCCTTCATCACACATGTGCAATGATAAAGATGACTTTCATGAGTTTCAAGAGTACAAAGGCCAAGTTTATCTTGGAGATAACAAGTGCATTGAGATCCAAGGAAATGGAAAAATTCAAGTCACAAACTCAGAAGGTGAGACCAAGTCACTCAAAGATGTTCTTTATGTACCAAGCCTTTGTAAGAACCTTCTCTCAGTGAAGGCAATTACTAAGTGTAACATGATAGTGCAATTTGATAATGAAAAAGTTCAAGTCGTTGATCAACAATCCAAATAATTCATAGCTCAAGGATTCAAAGACAAAGACCTCTACAAACTTTGAAGTTTTATGGCCAAAGATTCAAGCTTTAGCTTATGACATTTCAGGTTTGGACACACCTCTTACCTCGCTAAGATCTCTTCAAGTCATCTTGTCAAGGGTTTACCTAGGATTGCACAAGTGGAATTGAATTTCCAAACATGTGCTAAGTAAAAAAATTACCCCTTTGCCTATGGAAGCATCCATTTCTTCATCAAAACCCTTAGCATTAGTCCATGCCGATCTTTGTGGACCTATGCATACATCTTCTCTAAATGGGTCAATTTACTTCTTCTTTATAGTAGATGACTTCACTAGATTCACTTGGGTTTATCCACTAAAGCATAAAGAGGATGCACTTTCCAAGTTCAAGGAGTGGACATAGATAGTTCAAGAAGACATTCCAAGTTCTTTGAAGACCATCAGATCAGATGGAGATAATGGCTTTGTCAACCACAACTTTTCCAAGTGTTTGAAGCAACAAGGTATAAAGCACCAAGCAAAGAAAGATACTCAACAAGGTATTGCCTTATAGAAGATTCAAAGTGTGATCCAGATGGCCAAGACTATGCTTCATCAAAAGCAACTTCCACTAAAGTTTTGGAGTGAATCTATCGACACAGTAGTACACATTCTTATCAGAGGTTTCTCACCTATTTTGAAGAACCAAACTCCATTTGAGGCTTACTTTCGGAAGAAGCCGAGTGTGAGCTATTTCAAAGTCTTTGGTAGTGATGCATATGTGCAAGGCCATGGTGATTATAGGCCTAAGTAATACATCTTCATCGGTTACAATGAACAGTAGGAGGCATACAAACTCTACGACCAAAAGAGTCACTCAATTATAGTTACCAGAGACTGCACCTTTGATGAATATTCTAAGTGTCCATCCCTTTTGGATTCTTCTCAGGATCTGGATCCTCCTATTTTGGCTTTAGAGGGGGATCATTCTAGTTCTCGACAGTCACACTACGTGGAGCATGCTCTGTTTGTACATGAGTTTCTAGATCATGGTACAGCTTTGGGGCATGAGGACTCAGAGATACAGTCTCAGCTTAAACCTCAAATGGCTACACCTCCCATTGAAGGCATTCATTTCCCCTCAGCTTCAGTTGGGCTTTGGTCCAGGATCAATGACTCGTCATTTTCCATTCATATCTTCGAGAATATGCTTAGCTCATCTACAACAAAATTTTGAGCATACAATGTTCCATTCATGGAGTCCTACATCTCTCCATTCTCCACAGGATACTCCTACATCTACTTGAATACATCACTCAGTTGGATCCTTTTATGAGCAATCTGCTCAATTCAAAGGGGGCTTCCATGGTCCTATTGGCACACGTCAAGACTTTGTACATTCCATGGAGGATTATGACATACAAATGTACTACCATGTGATTATGATTTCATGCTTCATGTTTTATATTTCATTCTTGTAGGATCTACTCTGACAATACACATGGGTATTGTCAAAGCTTTGGAGGTTCCCACATACCATATGGAGTCATCCTATCTCTCTTCCATGGAGGCAATCTTGTCCATTGAGATCTTGTTCCGTTCATGTACCTTGTTGATGGTGTACCTATGGAGCATTGGCTTGATCCATCTGGTGGACATCTTATGGAGTACCTAACGATCACACATGGTCAATACCACTTGGAGGCTACATATTTCCACATGGAGACTTTCCTTTTGGTGCTCATGTTGCTGCTACTATGCTCATGGTGGACCTTTTTCTCATACCCTAGCAACCTCCATACTCTACAAAATGGAGCTACAGATGGGTTGAGAATATAAGAGTGCATCTCCCTTTTGTATCTAGGAGAAACTTCCATTTCCATTTCCATTTATACTGTATCTCTTTGTATTTGAGTACCTTGCCATTTGATTCTACCTATGTATTCATTCTCCTCTAAGGGGAATTATCCCACATGTGATGTACTTTGGAGAGCCCATGCCAACTCTGTATAAAGAGGACCTCTCCCCCCATTCATACTTCGTTAGAAGCTTGAGGAGCCTACTCCATGCTCTTGGCAAGCTCATTCTAATCCATGTGAGTTTTCCCATTTCATGGTCTACTCACTTTTGAGTCTCACACTCTTTCATTTTGTGAGTATACTCTTCTTTTCATTTTGCTTCTACGTGTGTACACTTTGCACATTAGGAAGACCCATACTTGTTACAGATCATTAGATCCATAAATAATGACTGTATTAGAGGAGATGGGGTAGTTCTAGTGGTTTCTTCCCCTATTAAGGCAAACAAGTCAAGTCCATATTCCAATTTCTCAGTGGAGAATGGCATAGCTAAACGGAAAGGAAAGGTTTGCATACCATTCTCGGGATTTGAGACGAACAGTCATGCATGATAACGATGATGTTCCTTGTGCAGGGCATCCTTGTGTTGACAAGACCATTTAGCTTGTTAGAAGAACATTTTGGTGGCCTGGATTAGCCAGAGATGTCCACACATATGTTCAACAATGCTTTATGTGTCAGGTGAACAAAGGCAAAAAGGGTAAAGACACTACGTTTTTTGCATCCTTTACAAATTCTAGAGCACAATTGGGATAGTGTATCCATGGACTTCATTGTGGGGTTATCGTGGACCCAAAGAAAGCATGATGCTCTCTTAATAGTGGCAAATATGTTGAGCAAGATGGCTCACTTCATACCCATGCAAGAGTCGATAGAAGCTCCACCGATAGCGGAGCTATCTATCTAGCATGTCTTCATATTGCATGGGTTACTAACATCCATAGTTTCAGATAGGGATGTTAGATTCACATGACACCTCTGGAAGTTTGTATTTGACAAACTGAAAGTGTCATTGAAAATGAGTAGTGGTGACCATCCACAAACAGATGGTCAGACCAAGAGGGTTAATCAGATTCTAGAGGACATGTTGAGAGCATATTTGTCTGAGAGGTAGACCGATTGGGATAGTTACTTGCCATTAGTAGAGTTTGCTTATAATAATAGACCGCATAAAGTGACATGAATGTCTCCTTTTGAGATGAATTATGGCATGAATCCCACTGCTCCTAGTACCATAGGAAAGAAGTTGATAGGGCAAAAGAATATGATGACAGGAAGAGATCTCCTAGAGTCTTTGAGGAAGGAGATTGCGTTTTTCTTCAATTGCCAGCTAGATCTACTTCACTATCCAAAGGGAAATGTTCTAAGCTTTCACCAAGGTTTTGTGGACCTTGGAAGATAGTAAAGAATCTTAGTGATATTGCTTATTGATTAGAGCTTCCTCTAGATTGCAGAGTCCATCCAATGTTTTACGTTAGTAAGCTTAGAAAGTATATTTCCAGGGAGGATAATATAATGAGGGCATTGTTTATTTTCAAGAAAGTGACAACACATATCATTCTCTAGATAGGATACTACATTGGAGACAAAAACAATTGAGAAACCGTGTCATCAAAGAGTATCTAGTAACCTAGAGAGGATTTCTCCTTACAGACTCTACGTGGGAATTAGAAGATCTGGTTTGCAAGCACTTTCCCTCATTGATCATTGAGGAAAATAATCTTTAGAAGGGGGAAAAAGTGTTAGACATTGGTTTATAGAGACTTTCACATGTGTTTGTGTGGGATGAGGGCTAGTCATAGCCAAGGTCCCTAGCTCGGGGGATATCCTAAGATATTTGAAAGGTAATGGAAATGAGTGTGCATGATGGCTAGATGTCCACACTACAACATTCCAAATCACTGCTAAATTCAAGTGCAAGAGGATATAATGGATGGGAGGAGAGTTGCACACACAACTTAATTTTCAAGCTTATGAGAAACATTTGAGCAGATCCTACAATGTGTGTGTGATGTGTATGTATATGCATGTGCGTGATATATATGTGTGTGTTTGCATGTGTGTACTCGTGTATGCATGTATGTATGCATGCATGCATGTGTGTGTGTATGCATGTATGCATGCATGTGTGTGTTTGCATGTGTATGTGTGTTGTGATATGCTCTTTGTTTTACTCTCTCTCTTTGTACCGTTGATTGTGTGTGTGCTCTTCGCTCCGCTCCACTCGAACGGTCCCGGCATCTTTTAATTCTTTAACGAAATCTTTTTCAATTTTTAATTCTTAATATGCATATTTTGAGTAAAATGATAATGTTTTCATTTGTTTAATGCGTATATTTTGTGTCAATGATACAGCTACCAAAGCAGATATATAAGGCTCGAGGATTCCTCGATCGTTAGTTTCACAGCAGCGGACGTCAGGGTTACGGTCTTCTTGTCTGCGCTTGAGAATGGGCACAGCAACCTTTGTTGGTGCTTCACTTGGCCTTCTTTGCCAATTCTATTCCAATGGGATTCGAAAGCAGCCTTTGATGAGACGTAAGATAGCTTCCTTTACATTTCTTATCACGATTTAGAGTTATTCAGGAACATGGCCCTTGTGCGATAAATTCAGTATAGAGTTAAAAAGTGGTTGACATCAGTAACCTACTTCATGTGGGAGCCCGGATGCGTGCATCTGTGTAGTAGGTCAAGTCAAAGTTAAAAGTATGCGGAAAAATTAGGCGGAAGATCATGCCCATACGCATGGATGTATTAATTTCGATAATTCTTGAGGAAATCGTAGATCATTCTTTCCCTTTTTCACCCGTGTTCAGATTTTATCTGATGGAATGTTTTTCCCTTCCTCCAATGGAGTATCAGGGACATCTGCTCATTTACTCATGCACACACATATGTATGCGTATGTATGTATGTATGCATGTATGCATATATGCATGTATGCATGCATGTATGTATGTATGTATGTATGTATGTAGTATGTCTGTGTGTGTATGTATGTATGTATGTGTATGAGTATGTATGTATGTCTATCTATTTATCTATTGATTCATCTATATATCTCAGCTTGGACTATATAAAAATCCCAAATTGTTTCTTTTACAATGGCTTCAATGCTTTCAGATCCTTGGGAGCATCTGCTACTGATGGGCATTGGAGTCGTTGCTGCAAATGCCCTTGCAAACTGGGAGGAAAAA
>CM035411.1:116895421-117095421 GCA_020310875.1 Ceratopteris richardii
CTTACCCGTACCGAACCTTACGAACCTTAAGAACCTAACCACCTTGAAGTCTAGGTACCATTATTCATAATAGCATTATATTTTGATTGCATAGCAACCATCCAATTTTTTGAATTTTGTGCTTCATCATAAGAAACTGGCTCATTCTCATTGCAAAGACTAGAGGTAGCCATTCCACAACAATTCGATGCAAAAGAAGCACTATGAGAGCCTGATCGTGTACGATATGACAGAGGTGCATCTAATTCGCTCCCTCTCTAAGTATGCACCAATCATTTAGGCATAGTTTTAGCCTCTTCTATGTAAGCCCTCTCATCAACAAGTGCATCATGTAAATCTGCATAAAAAATGGAATGATATGCATCATCATGTGGAACTTGTAAAGGCTGAGAAATTGCCTCACTTGGACTAACACTTGACTGTCCACCTGTAAAAAGAGGAAGCAAAGTGTCATACACATCTTTGGAGCTAATTGATGTCTCTTTAGTACATTAAAGTAATGGCTGAATTGCATCTTCCACAAAAAAAACTTCACGGGTAATCAAAATGCATTTAGTTTGTGGATGATACAGATGATAGCCTTTGCTTTGAGAACTGAACCTAACAAAAATACATTTCACTGCTTTATCATCCAATTTCGTGCATTGTTGTTCAGGCACTAATGCATATGCCAAACAACTAAAGACACACAAATGAGTAATAGATGGTATGCGACCATGCGAAACCTTATATGGAGTGATAGATTGCAGTCCTTTGGTGGGACACTTGTTAAGTACATATGCTCCACACACAAAAGCCTCAAGCAAGAAGATGTGGTAAAGCTTGACTTTTGACTATACACCTCGCCATCTCCATGAGAGACCTTTTCTTGCTTCCAGTAACTCCATTTTGTTGAGGTGTATACGATGCTATACATTGATGTTTTATCCACGTTCAGCTAGAAATGCATTAAAATCAGGACATGTATTGCCCCCTTCGATATGAACGGATAGTGCCCTATTTACATTCTGACAGATTTTCAGCCATAATGAGAGATTGTTTGAAGCACATAAACACTTTAGGCTTTGCTTTCAATGGATACACCCATGCATGCGTGTAATAATCAAAGTCACGAAGTAAAGGTAGTCCCCAAAAGAAGGTGTCGAGCATAGGACCACCGACATCACTATGAACAAGCTGCAATTTATGAGCAACTCGAATTGAATCATCTTTAGGGAAGGAAGAGCTCTTCATTTTATCCAAAATACAGCCTTCATAGACATGTTTACAAGGTGCCTCAGGTTTGGGTAGAGAGGACACCATTTCAGATTTCTGTAGACGTAGCAAACTAGCATAATTCAGATGACCAAAGCGTGCATGTCAAAGCTTTGCATCTGAGCTAGCTTAAGAATCTTGTACTCCACATATTTAATCATTCATAGATTTTGCATAGACTATGAGCTTATACAACCCACTACATAAAATGCCAGAAGCAATAATAACATCGCCATTTGACAAACCATGAAGTGTAAATCTATCATCAACAAATTTGACAACTAAGTCGATCTTGATTAATGTTGAAATTGACAACATATTTTTCTTGGTCCTTGGCACAAACAAAGCATCCGACAATGTGAAAGAACTACCATCAATAGTAGTCTGAATGATCTTATAAACTCAATACAGTATAAGAGGAGTTGTTAGCACATGTGACAGTATTCCGTGTAGGGGAAGGCTAAAGTGAATTGAAGAAACTGCTGTAAGTTTATGCATTTGGTTGCCCCATTGAAAGTACCAAACAAGACAGTCTACTTCAGACATATACTCTTAATGAGAAGATGGGTCATAGCTGCATACAATTGTAAATGCCCATTCTTCATGAACTCATCCCATAGCACTACTTTGCTACGGCTAGTCCTCATGAGTCATCCCTCATGATGTCCTAAACAAAGTGCAACAACACATGTTTTGTCTCATAGATCTATCGAGTGCATCCATATCATGCCAAAAGCAAAGACCAAGCCATGCTCTCATAAATGAAAGTAAAAGAATACAAAAAAAAAAAGAATCTAATATAATTTCCCTGGCAATCAAACAAAAGTAATGTGGGTGCAATTGATGCAACAAATTCATTCATATATAGTGGATGCACACTGCAACAACCTATTGAGGAAATATCCTCATCCTCATAACTAATACAATGGCATGACTTCTAAGGATCATGATCCTTGTGAGAAGCTAGTGACATTGTAGATCGCACCATGGGTCATGGAGGAAAAAGAAATCCTCTCTCACAAGGCAATCTCCATCGGTGCTACAAAGGAACCCAATATCCTCTATCCTTATGGCAAGCACCATCTAGCATCTTCCACAATACATGCACAACAGAAACATCTGCAGACTCCAGAGATCCCATTCCAGGTGGCCTCATAACTAATACAATGGCATGACTTCTAAGGATCATGATCCTTGTGAGAAGCTAGTGACATTGTAGATCGCACCATGGGTCATGGAGGAAAAAGAAATCCTCTCTCACAAGGCAATCTCCATCGGTGCTACAAAGGAACCCAATATCCTCTATCCTTATGGCAAGCACCATCTAGCATCTTCCACAATACATGCCCAACAGAAACATCTGCAGACTCCAGAGATCCCATTCCAGGTGGCCTCATGTTAAATACAACCAATGATCTACCTTGCGGTTGTCATCTCAGAACCTAGTGCCTATGGATGCAAAGGCTGATATCCATAGCACCTCAATAATCATCCACCAATCCTTCAACTTGCGTCCTTATCATGTAGAATGATTGTCGAAAGAGAAATTTGTCCTTTCACACAAAGGTACTGAAGCTACAAGTGTCAAGAAAGATCCATACTCTCGACTTATGAATGGGCCTCATGAACATGAGATTGTATAGGTCAACTAAAGGCCCTATCCATTTGTCTTGGATCCCTAAAAAAATTGCCAAGGATATCTCTTTTGTCCAAGCGATTCAAACCACTTGTGTGACACCTAGTCACACCATAAGGTGGACGATTTCTCCCCCATTCTATAATCAGCCTAATGTTGTGGAAGGAGCTTGTGTATATCCCTAGAGGCACCATGTTTCCATGGTCCTCTATCAACCATTAGGCATCAAGTCCAAATCCCTTCCACAAAGGTTCTAGACCTTGTAGGCATAGCCCTTGTTGTAGGTCTTCTCGACTACCTTGGTAGGCATAACTGTTAAAAATGAATCTTCCACAAGAGGGTTCACCTATATTTGCAGATTTTGCAAGGTCAAAGGTTGGTCATCTGGAGGTCAGCTTTGGTTAAATTATGTAGAAATATTTTATCACATATATGGAAACTACTACTCAAGAGCTATTTGATGATATATCATATGTTCAATTTGAAGAAGGTTTGCTAGGTCTAGCAACAAATCCTAATTTCAGGTCAAAAGTCAATCAAAGCATAAGAAGTCAAATCTGATATGCCACATATCAACATCTTATAGATTTGATCGTATGGTTAATGTGTAACCACAAAAATAATTAAAAAATCGTAAAAATAGCCAGAAAAGGAGGTTCCGTGATTTTTGAGAGAAATCATTGAACTGCGAAATTTGGGCTTTTTTTGATGATTTTTGCTGAGCTTTTGAGAGGTGCTTCAAATCTATAAATAGAGAGGTCATTGTACACTCTCATGCACATTGTATCATAGTTGTCCTTGCTTTATTCTTCTTGGAGTAGGAGAAGGCAACTTTTGTAAGTATTTGTGCAATATTACGGTTTTGTTTTGGAGATTATTTTGCTCTTTTGCCAATCTCTTGTGTACATTGTCTCTATTGTCTCTCTCTTTGTCTCTCTTTTAAAAATTCTCTCTCTATACTCTCTCTCTATATTGAGTGTGGTCTTCAAAAACCAACAATTGGTATTAAAAAAGATGTGTTTGAGAGTTTTTTGAGTTCGTGAGCACATAGACTAACTTAATCTAGAGATATGGCAATGAACTCCATGGTCATAGTAGATAGCAAGGGTGATAATTTTCCCACTTGGCAAACAAGGCTCCCATATTATCTCATGACCATTGACCTATGGGATGAAGTTGAAGCTGAAGTTAGAAGACTTCAACTTGGAGGTATTGGACTATTCACAACTTCTTCACAAGACGACTATTTGAACCAAGTTCAACAAGCTCAAAGTGCAGCCTCATTGTCATCAATTGGTGGAGGAGGAAGTACCCAAGCATGAGGGGCTACGCAAGTAGGAGGGGGCTACACAAGTAGGAGGGGCTACTACTTCACGTGCAGATCAAGGACCAAGTGCAGAGGCTTTACCTAGAAAAGCTTTGTGAACATAGGTATGAGCCTAAGTAATGAATTCATCCATCATCTTTCAGGCATTAAAAGTGAAGGAGAAGCATGGATAAAGCTAGAAGGATCATTTGGCATAAGAACGTACCACTTCTTATATCCTTCTTCGAATAAGAAATGAAAGGCTCAACATCAATAGAAGAGCATTTGGACAAGTTTAATAATTATTTAGCACAACTGGCTAGGATGAACAATCTTATTTCAGATGAAATTGCAATAGCATTTCTTATGAAGAGTCTACTTCCTACATACAATATGATTGCCACTATTCTATAAATAGTAGAACAAGGCAAATCCAAATCTTGACAGAGTAATGGGCAAAAGACAACCTTAATGGAAGTTCATATACAACAAGATTTGAGAAATTCAAGAAATGCAAACATTACGGCAGAATAAACCACAAAGAGACATTGTTTTATTATCAACCTATGCAAAATTTGTGGTGGAAAGACACATAAAACAGAGTTTTGTTTCAAGAAGAAAGAGGACCAAGCAAAGGTTGCAAAGAAGATATTCAAGGTGACATAGGTGGAGTGGATGATGAAACTTCTTCATTCATCAACTATTCATGTTAAACCATGTCATCTTGTTTTTGTATTTTTTGTATTTTTTGGATAGGTGTAGATAAGGATATATGTTCTCGATTAGACAGGCCTGAGAATGTGGGTTTAAGTCTATAATCTATCTTTATTTTCTTTCCCTATATTTGTCTCTATCCTTCCAACTAGAACTTGGTTATGTAAGTATATATGTTTGTATGCATGTATGTATGTATGTATGCATGTATGTATGTATGTATGTATGTATGTATGTATGTATGTATGTATGTATGTGTGTGTGTGTGTGCACGTGTGTGTCAGCATGCATGCATCCATGGGTACATACACCTTACATACATGCATTCTTAAATTTATCCACTGGTAGATTATATTTGTAGTTAAGTTATGCTTTGATAAAAATTCTATTTACTAGTCAACCTCTTTAAAGAGTAAATATTTTCATTCAGGGAGGACAAGTGCCCCGCCTTTTCTTTTCTTTCCTTAAAACCTTGTGTAAATCGTGAGGATTCATTTGCTCTTTTGAAATTGCAGTTCAGAACCTGCGTAGTAGAATGTAACTTGACTAAGAAACTAAAATAAATGACCTGAGACTTAAATGTTTGATCTAGTTAAAAAGCACTTTGTTTGGAAGCCATTTTCGGATATTCCATGTGGTATCAATTCTCTTTCCTCTGCATTATATGCATAGAATACATCTCCAAATTCTCTCTCATATTAATTATAACCATTTTTTGGAGCATTTCAAATCTCTTCATAACAGTAGCCATTATCATAGCATCATCATGTTCTGTAACCTCAATTTCATAGAACTGTGTAAATGCATACACACAATCTTGTGTAACATTATATTATATTCTTTTGTTGTTGTTTCCTTCTTGCTTGACCTTGTATTGACTCTCTGATTGAAAATTTCGGCAGGGACTGTTCGGGCAGTAAGAGAATAAATTTGTGGTTTGTCAAAAGTTGCCTCAGTTCTGTTGCAGTTAGGGAGTGTTAACTCTCTGAGCAAGTATGTTGTATCCTTCTCTTCATGATGGAGTTTGTTGCAGCTCAAATCCGAACAATTGAATAATAGATTAGAGATGTTTCAGAGCCTCATACCCGCTTGCTCAAAACGTTTTTCCATTTCTTGTGCATTGAGACTTTCAATGCCTTAATTTTATGTCAGTGTGGTTTGGTCCTTGGAAAGGCTTGCATTATTTACAATGTCTTTGCTTCTCATGCAAAAATCATATGAAGGGGCACCGTGCATCTTTTTCAGCTACACGTACTGGCTAATTCAAAACACAGCTACTGCGTGGATTTTACATTGAAATTTATTTTCTTTCAAGAAGAGATCATTGAGATGATTGCTTGCACATCTAGTGTTGTCTTCTTGCACATTTCTTGACTGCACACTTTTGATCTCTGAATGATGCTTTTTGTTTTTTATTGGAAGCGGAAGAGTTATCAATGAGTTGCAACTAATCAAATAGTGCGCTCGCACGAGCGTGCGCGCACAGTGTGTGTAGTATTGTGGTTGCGATAGAAGCAATTTTGTCTTTTTGTGCATTTTTTGTTTGGGTTTTCACTCATCATAATGTTGGCGAGAATAGGAGGCTTGATGCTTGCAGATAAGTGGGAGAGACGAGTTGGTAGCAGTAGGTGCCCTCTTTGCAATGAGTTAAGAGTCTGTAGGTTCGCTTCCGCGTATTTTGCTGGAATGGCGAGAAATTAATGATTTAAGGAGGAAGTGGATTGGAGGCTTGCTAGCCCGTCTTATTGCCAAATTCGGTCAAACTGTCCCTGTTGGAAGCCCCGATAATCAACTTGTCCCTGCTGGAGGCTCGGAAGAATTGTGCTATAGCCTCCTTGGAGGGGAGGTGTGCCGAATCAGGATTGGCCACTGGGTGAACCCGAGATTTCACTCGAGGGGGGAATGTTGGGTTCGTCTTGGTAGCTTCCTTCCTTGATGAAGCTGTGTTGAGGTACACGAAAGCGCTTTTTGGGGATTTAAGTCCTGTTTTTGATTCAGATCTTCTTATATGAAGAGGAAATGATGAGATTCTCCTCCATTAAGCTATGTACTAGTGAATGAATAAAAGTGCTACTTGTACCAACGGTTTGGTTAGGACAGCTTCACTAGTAGCAAAGTTGAGTCGACAGACACACGTTGGCCACGACCCCTTGTGTGAGCCAACGCCCCTCCTTGGGGTATGGCTCGCCCTTCACAGGCAACCGTAAGGATTTTGTAGGCAGTTTTACAGTGGTGAAATCCCCTGACATTATCCATAGATTCTTTCCCTGTGGTAAGGGTGATTCCAGCGACGTCGTGGGAAGTGTTGCTAAGGAATATGTATAAATTATCTTTCGAGATGATGAAGTCATGCAGTAGTGTTTGTACCTTTGGTTTTTCGGAGGGGTCCCCTTTGGGCACCCCTCTCATGACACCATACAAAAAAAAAAGAAATTACAAACAGATTTAGCATTCTTTATGCCCCGAGTAAACTGTAATATAATGAAGTATTCAGAAGCATTTAAACGAGTTCTATGCATAATGGAAGGCTCTTGTATAAATGACTTATACGAGTCTATAGCATGGCACACTGTTATTGATTTAGTTGTTCTTTTCCTTTTTTTGGGTCAGGGTGGGGCGTATCAATATATTCTTTAGGCATTCATCTTCCAAGACCTTAAACTCCATATCATTTACCATGTTCATCTTCTGTATCACATGGTGCAATCTTTGCATTAATTCAGATATGACAAGGATTTAGTTATCCGAGTCTTTGAAATCAACATCTTTCGAGGAAAATTATTGATTAGGAAAGACAGGAATTTTTATATGAAGGGTTCTCTTTGGTCAATGAATTCTTCACGTACAAGTCTTTAAGTCAGCATACACAATTTCGTAAGTGTCTGACTTTTCTTCATTTATCACAGTCCCACTTAGATATCTATATTGCTCGATGGCTTAATTTGATCTCTCCTTTGGGCATATATTGCATTACATTTGATGTTACTAGTGCAGAATATTGCATTACAAGAGGGTGGCTTCATTTATTTGGCTCTATTTATTTGGTCAGGATTGCAAGTTGTTGTCAATGTTAACTAAATGAAAGATGGAAAGTTGGTGGTTTTCAGACTCGTCTGTATAGAGCTCGAAGTGTCTTTTATGAATTAGAACACTTATTTCCAGTGTTTTTTTGTAAGCATCAAGGCATCATGATGGTTTGTCTTAAGGTGAAACTTGTGTTTGCAAGGGTTTTGTAAAATAATCAGTATATCCATGACAGCTGAAGCAAATGTGCAGTGAAGTAGTACTTGTAGTATGCACAATTTTGTAAGGTGTCTGACTTTTTCATGTATCACAGTTCCAACTAGATATCTAGTTGGTTTAATGGCTTAATTGGATCTCAAAATAAAACACTTATTTCCAGTGCTTTTTTGTAAGCATTAGGGCATTATGATGGCTTGTCTTAAGGTGAACCTTATGTTTGCAAGGATTTTGTAAAATAATCACTATATCCAAGCCAATTCTTGAGTAAATGAGCAGTGAAATATTACTTGTCTGGAACCTTTGAACATCTTGTCGTTCAATGTAAAATCTCTTAGATATGAATGGAACAGAAAAAGAAATGTGTGTAGTAGTTATGCATGTGCGACCTATAGCAAGGCTGAAGACCATTTGGGAACTTGAAAATAAATGCATTTATTCCAATTTTTCTTTGAGTTTAACAACTTTTTTAGGGTCTAGATTATCATAATACAGTGATGAGTTCATAATATGAGAATTTCTAGGTTTTAGCATGGTCTGAGTGTAACTCATCTCAATAATATGGTAGTCAATAAGGCCTTAGTTGTGCAAACGAGTTAAAATCACATTGAAGGTGAAAACAACTGGTCTGCAGTTGGGTTTATGGTTCTTATGACACTAACCTTGGCATATAAGTGCACATAGTATTTCATTCTTTTTTGTATCAAAGAGCAAAGAGGCAATGACATGATGTTAAGAAGGACAAAACTTCTTTGTCACACAAGAGGCGAGCCTTAAATTAAGAATGGATTTTGTCAAAGATCGTTATCCTCTTGATTGCATGAGAATTCAAACTATAGATTGAAGATAAGGCTGTGAGACAGGTCACATCACAAAGATTATCAAGGGCCGGAATGTTGGTAAATTCACATGCATTGTCTTTTCAATCATTGAAGGTAATAACGATTTTCAAATTTAAATATGTATTGTTGTTCCTAATCAAATCCTGGATATACTTCTGCTTTTTGCATGCTTTTAACCCAATGAGAAGCAATAACTAGGAACTTACTTTTAGAATCATTGTCCCTTGCCCAATCCAAGTCGCAACTCCTCGTAAGAGATGTAACACACTTGTACATATCGTGCTTCTTTTCCAAAGGATAGTCACACACCCCCTACAAGAAAATTGCAGCTTGTTCATAGTGATGTATGTGGTCCTGTCAAGACTCCATCTTTTAGGAAGCATGTATATTTTGTTACTTCCATCGATGATGCTACTCACCATACATGGGTGTACCCTATGAAAGCAAAGAATGAGGTATTTTCTTGTTTCAAAGCATTTTTAGCTATGGTTGAAAATTTTTCTTCAAACAAGCTTTAGAAGAGGTATACATGAGTCAATCGGTTGGATTTGAAGATGAAAACCATCCTAATTTTGTTTGCAATTTAAAGAAGGCACTTTACGCTTGAAGCAAGCACCATGAGCATGGAATCAAAGATTGGTAGAGTATCTAATTAAGTCTGGATACAACCCAAGTAGTGCAAATCCTTCATTGTACATGAAGAAGGAAGAGAAAAGAGAGGAATCTATTTGCATGCATGTATGTTGATGATCTCATCAATCTATGCAAACATTACAAGACCTGATCTTGTTATGTTGTTGGTGTACTTTCGCAATTTATACAAGCTTCGACAAGCACATATGTAAATTTAGCCAAGAGACTGTTGAGATACATAAAGGATACAATTAATCATGCTTGTTTTTACAAGTTTGGTGAAGGATTGTAGGTCAAAGGCTTTAGCAATGTTGATTGGACAAGTTCCAAAGAAGATAGGAGATCAACCTCATGTTATGTGTTCATGATAGGAAGCAAACCTATCGCATGGTGCTCCTAGAAACAACCTGTTGGTGCACTTTCATCCATGGAGGTTGAATACAGAGGATTAGCATTCGCCACATGTGAAGCAATGTGGATGAAAAAATTTTTGACTGATCTTGAAGTGCAAGTTGGAATCATTCTTATATATGGTGATAACATGTCAAGTATTTACTTGGCAAGCAATCCAATGTTTCATGCGAGGAGTACGCACATAGAGGTCCACTACCATTATGTAAGAGAGAAGGTACTAAATAAAGATGTGGAGATAAAGTTCATAAGAACCAAAGAGTAGGTTGCAGACATGTTTACAAAGTTCTTGGATGCTTCTAAACTCAAAGGTTTTAAGGATGTAATAAATTTGGAGGACATGGATGAAGATAACTCCCAAATGAGCTTGAGGGGGAGTGTTGAAGATAAATGTGCAAGCTTATTTTCACATGAGCTATGCTTGGATAAATTTACCAAATGTAAAGGTAAAGGAAAAAAAATAAGTCTATGGATGAAAAAAATCTAGTCAAAAGTCATGATGAATAAAAGATACAAGATCTGCCTTGTAGTGAGTGGCATGTGGTGGGCAATCAAATGAAAGTGGTGAGTTAAGAAGAATGCACAAACTTCTTCACATGCTTATTGGATATAAAATTGGAGTGGAAGCACGTTCTCAATAAGGATAGAAAGAGGCAAGAGCCCTCAATAATCGGATTTGATCTTAGAAGCCATTTTGTGATTTTGTCTTCTCATAGACTCTTTCTAGCCGCAGGTCACTTTGAACACAATCATGTTATGAGGCTCATATCTTAGTGTATATGTAACCATTTCTTGCATCTAAACACTCATTGGAAAGATTATCTTGTGTATTTTCTCTATTTTAGATATCTCCTTCAAAGATTCTATATTCTATGAGTATCAATTCGAGACTGAAGTCAAATTCTTCAACATACCTATATGTATAGGTTGTCTATTTTGGTCAATTGAGTTTCCCAACAAAACTTATCCAAATTATGTGATTTTTAGCTTCTTGGAAAGCTTGTACTGTGTGGTTTGTGTATCTCAAATATCTCCTCCAAAGGATTTATACTATGTGAGTTATGAGTCTAAGAGTGAAGTCAAGTTCTTCAACATAATTGTATGGACATGTAATTTATTTAGGTCAGTTGAGTTTCCCAACCAAAGCTTATCCAAACTATGTGAATTTTAGCTTGTTGAAAATTTTTTCTGGTGCACTTTTTTTGTCTCAAATATCTCCTTTAAAGGATATATATTTTGTGAGTTATCAGTCCGAGAGTGAAGTCCAATTCTTCAGCACATCTATGTGGATAGGTAGTCTATTTTTGTTAGTTGAGTTTCCTAACCAAAACTTATCCGAATTAAGTGATTTATAGCTTGTTGGAAATCTTTATTTGTCTTCTTTGACGATCTAAAGTCAGAGGTCCCTTTGAGTTTTCAATTGAAAACAAAAAGCAATCTATGGTGTAGTTGTTTGTCTAAGTGCTAGACCTACAAGGGCTCACTACACGCTTCTTGTTGTGGATATGAGAACTCATTCTCCACATCTCTCACATAGTCATAATGTGTTGAGATATCAAGCTCAACATGTGATGATCCAGGATGATATGTATCAGTTTTTCATTTCTCTGCCATGTATAGTGGTCATGCCGGTATATGTCAGGGATACTTCATTGAGCTTTACTAGATTTATCTACCGAGAGTGATGACACATTGGTTTCTTGCCAGGTCACTCATTCGCGGACATTAGGATTTTCCTCATGTACTTTTCTATATATATGGAACTTGTTGTATTGTTGTTTTTAGGTCATTCTTGTACATTCCTTTTATGTACTAGAAGAAGAAGAAGAAGAAGAAGAAGAAGAAGAAGAAGAAGAAGAAGAAGAAGAAGAAGAAGAAGATCATTCTTCCTTGCCTAAATTTGTGTGTGTGCTTCTCTTTGATTGTGAGAGTGTGTGTGAGCTATCTTCCTTATCTCCTCCCTCGGTATCAGAGCCAGTGTGGCTGCAATGAGCTCGTGGAGAAGGTTGACGGTGAAGAGTACGCGAGAAGGTGTGGAGAAAGCGCAATTCACAAACGACCTCAGATTGCTACAGAATTTGGTGTGAAGGTAGAAGGCCTCAAAAAAGTTTCGAGAGTTATCCCTTCAGTGTCACTTGTTTTTGTTAGATCAAAGTTTCGGAGCCATCTCGACCTTCGTTTTGAGCTCGCAAGGTGGGGCCCACAAAAAAATCAAGTCAGTTTGCAAAACTATAACTTGTGTCCTATTTGACAACACTCATATATTCCAGATCTAGAATTTCAGGCGACTCTGTGTACTGTTGATGCACGAAAATTTCGTTTTTCTGAGATCAAACTGTCACGTCAAAGTGCGATAGTGTTCAAGCAGAAGTCCTACTTGTAGTGTTTTTGCTGCAGAAATGGCAAACATAGATGGAATGAGTCAGCTCATGAGCGATAAGCTAGACAAGAATAACTTCCATGCTTGGAGATTTAGAATGATGAATTTCTTAATGGGAAAAGGATACTGGAAGTACATCGAAGGAGAGAACGAAAATGCTCCATAGTTACTAGAGAGGAGTCGAACTGTAGACCAGTTAAGAGTGTATGAAGAATGGAATCAAGGAGCACGAAAGGTTGGCTATCTATTAACATACAGGATAGCATGATTGGGCACATACAGGATGCCAAGACTCCAAAATGCAAAAATTGCTAGTTCCTGGATATGTTGAATAGGTGATGACACATCACACCCTATCGAGCATATAGGAAACATAGCACTGCCTATGGAGGATGGAAAGGTAAGACAACTTGCTGATGTGATACATGTTCCAAATATAACAAAGAATCTGGTTTTTGTTGGACAAATGGTTGACTAGGGATTACAAGTCAGGTTTGATGCTGATGGGCTATATGTAAAAGAGTAAAAACAGGATGGAAGATTGATTGCCAAAGGAAACAAAGTGGGTAGGATGTTCACCTTAAATGTGAAAATTCCTAAAATGTATGCAGCCATGTTTGCAAAAAGTGCAGGAGTTATTGCTGATATAGAGATCTGGCACAAACGAATTGGACATGCAAACTTGCAAAGGCTGAAATTGATGCAGTCAAAGGAGATTCTCAATGGACTACCAAATTTCAAAGTTATAGAAATGCAAAAGGTATGTGCAGCATGTCAATTTGGTAAACAATCAAGGGCATCATTTCGCATGACAAGCATGTTAGTGAGAATGTACTAGAAATAGTACATACAAATGTTTGGCGTCCTGTAAAGACCACATCTATGGGTAGTTGTAGGTTTTATGTTACTTTCATTGATGACCATACACAGAAAGTATGGGTATATTTCATGAAAGAGAAGAGTGAGGTGTTCACTCACTTCCAAAATTTTAAGGCCATGGTGGAAAAGCAAATAGGAAAGTATATTTAGACATTAAGGTCTGATGGAGGAGGTGAATACATGTCAAATGAGTTCAACAACTTTCTTAGAAATCATGGAATTCAACATTAGTATTCATGCAGGTACACACAACAACAATATGGCATTGCTGAATGCAAAAATAGACATATTGCAGAAATAGCGAGAGATTTGATGGCTGAGAAGAATATGCATCGTTCTTATTGGGTAGAAGCTATGCATGCTGTTGTATACATCATGAACAGAACTCTGACTGTTGCTGTACATCAAGTTACACCTGAAGAGAAGTTTACAGGTAAAAAGCCAAACTTATCACATATGAAAGTATTTGGCTGTATTGCATATGTACGTGTTCCAGATGAGTTGAGGATAAAGCTTGATCCAAAAGCAGAAAAAATGTATCTTCATTGGTACTCCCTTGAGCAAAAGGGGTATAAATGTTATAACCCACTCACACGACAGGTGAAGGTAAGCAGAGATGTGGTATTTTATGAAATCTCAAGCTTCTATGCAGATGCCAAAGCTTCTCTGTCTAGGAGAGTTTTATGAAATTCATTATGCTCTGTGAGTTAATTAGTTTTTAGTGAAGTCCAATTTTTAGCCTAGCTAAGTGGATAGATAGCCTGTTTTAAGTCAAAGAGTTGCCAAACCAAAACTACTCCAAATTGAGTGTTTGATAGCTCATTTGAAAGCTATTAGTGTCTAGTTCGAGTGACCAACTCAACACTATGATTGGTAATGTGCAAAGCCTAGGGATAGCCAAGGAAGTTTGGGAAGCATTGGAGAAGGTGTATGCTACCTCAACAAGGTCTCGGAAGATGAAACACAAGAACGAGCTCAATAACATGAAGAGAAGCTCAAAAGAGAGCTTTAGTGAGTATACATTGAAGATAAAGGAGCTTCGAGGTCAGCTAGCATTAGTTGGATGCAAGATACAAGAGGAAGACATTGTCCAAACAACCCTCAATGGCTTGAGGAGTGAAGAAAAGTGGAAGCCCCTCATCATAAACATTCTTTATAGAGATCGTCTACCAACATTCTACAAGATTATACCAAATCTTGTGGTTGAGGAGGTTGGTCACCAAGGAGAAGGCAACAAAGGTAAGGACAACCGTATCCAAATGTTATATGCAGGTCAAGGTAGAGGAAGGAACTCAAGCGGAGGCTCATGAGGAAGAGGAAGATGCTACAACAACACAAATTCCAGCCAACAAAACTCGGAGGACAACAAGGACAACTCAAATGACAACACATATGGAAGAGGTCAAGGAAGAAATAGAGGAAGAGGACGAGGTTTATCCAATCCTCATAGAGGTGTAACATGCTATCATTGTGGTAAAGTAGGACATTATGAAAATGAATGTTGGAAAAATCATGGGAGGCTGAATGGAGGCAACCAAAGGAACCAAAATAACTATGCAAGTACATCAAGTGAAGGAGACAAGCAAACCATGCTTGCCATGAAGCATGAGTACAACTCCCGAGAAGTGATGATAAAAAATGGTTTATAGATTCAGGTTGCAACAACCATATGACATGCCAAGGAGATTTATTCACAAAGCTACAAGATCCAAGTGGAAAAGGATGTGTGGAGACCGGTGATGAAACTCAAGACACAGTTGAGCATATTGGAGATATCAAGCTTGGAGACAAGAAGGTATTCAGTGATGTTCTTCATGTTCCTACTATTGCAAAGAATTTGATTTCAGTAGGACAAATGGTAGAGAAAGGATATCATGTTATCTTCAATGAAAAAGGTTGCTGTATAAAGAATCCAAAAGAAGGATTCAAGGTCATTGATCAAGGAAGGAAAGAAGGTAGGATGTTCACTTTGGACATTCAACAACCACATGGAAAGGTGATGTATATTCAGTTTGGAAACAAGAGGATTGTTGAAATCGATTTATGGCACAAAAGGTTTGGGCATATCAACATTTCCAAGCTCAAGGACATGAGTAACAATGAAGTGGTAAGAGGTCTTCCAAGATTCAATGATGTTGGACTGCATGAGTTTTGTGAATCATGCCAACTAGGAAAGCAAACTCGACAACCATTCAAGAAGAGCAACTATGTGGCAAGGAATGTCCTCGACTTGATACACACGGATGTATGGGGACCATCACAACAACCATCGGTGGTTGGTAATGGATATTTTGTCACTTCTATTGATGATCATTCAAGAAAAGTATGGATGTTCTGCATAAAACAAAAATCAGATGTGTTCTCCATGTTCAAGAGATTTAAAGCACATGTAGAAAAGGAAATAGGATTCTACATAAAGACCTTGAGGTCTGATGGAGGAGGAGAATATTTCTCCAAAGAATTTTCAGATTTTCTTTTATGAAAATGGCATCGAACAATAATTTACATATAGGTACATGCCTCAACAAAATGGAATAACTGAAAGGAAAAGTAGACATATCACAAAAGTTGCAAGATGGATGCTCAACGAGATGAAGGTGCCACTAGACTATTGGACTGAAGCAGCTAGTACAGTTGTTTATTTGATGAACAAGTGCACAACGACTGGAGTGCATAATTTGAATCTTGAGGAGGTTTATTTCGGTAAGAAACCTGACCTTACACATCTCAAAGTTTTTGGATGTGTGTGTTATGTTCACATCCCTCAAGAACTAAGGAGAAAGATGGAGCCAAAGTCAGAAAAATGCATTTTCATTGGACATTCATCGGAGCAAAAAGGATATAGGTGCTACAATCCGGTGACAAAGGATCTACAAGTCTCACGAGGTGTGGTATTTGATGAGCTAAGACCATGGTTTGGAGACAAAGGGAAAGAGAGAAGATTCTTGAAGAGGATTGCGAAGATGATGGAGGTGTTGTCCAAGAAGAATTTCAGCAAACAAGCACTCAAATGTCACATCCAGAAGCCTCTACATCACTTGGAGAAAGCTCAACATGGAAGGGGAGACTTAGGAGTCATTCGTCATCACCAACATGAGGTTATGGAAGATTTGAAGCTGAAAGTGCTGCCCAAAATATGATTCCAATGCAAGTGAAGAAGAGTATGAAGAGCTGATTAGACTAAAGGTAAAATTGAACCGGTTGAAGAAGCAATATTCAAAAGGAAATGAAAGGAGGTCTTCAAGAGCAAGGTATCCAATTCAAAGGCTGAGCTATGATAGTTTTTTTGCAAAGCATTTTGCATATATGACACAGGTGGTCAAAGACAAAGAACCGAATGCATATGAAGAAGCATGTGCACAAAAGGAATGGCAACAAGATATGCAAGAAGAGATAAAAGCTCTCAAGGACAATCACACATGGGAGCTAGTTCCAAAGGCTGAAGGTATGAATATTGTTCCAAATAAATGGGTGTTTAAAATAAAGAGAAATGCTGATGGTTCTCTAGCTAGGCATAAAGATAGACTAGTAGCAAAAGGATTCAAGCAAACTCACGGTATCGACTATGAAGAGACTTTCAACCCGGTTGCAAAGATGGCAACAATTGGAAACTTGATTGCAGTGAGTGTAGCAAGGAGATGGCCATTGTACCAACTTGATATAAAAAATGCTTTTCTCAATGATGAACTTCAAGAAGAGGTATACATGAGTCAACCGATTGGATTTTGAAGATAAAAAGCATCCAGATTTTGTTTGCAGATTGAAGAAAGCTTTGTATGGGTTGAAGCAAGCACCACATGCTTGGAACCAAAGATTGATTGAGTACCTCACAAGGTGTGGGTATAGTCCAAGTAGTGCAAATCCCTCTCTCTACATGAAGAAAGAAGAAGGCACACAGGTATATATTTGCATATATGTTGATGATCTCATCATAACAGGAAGTAATGTTCCATGAATACAAGAGATAAAAAGAAAACTCGGTAAGGAGTTTAAAATTTCAAATCTTGGTGAGCTAAAATACTTTTTAGGCATTGAGATAGTCTATGGGAAAGATGGTATCTACTTGATGCAAAGAAAGTACCTGTTGAATGTTCTTTTCAGATTTGGAATGAGTGAATGCAAACCACTAACTCAACCTATGGACACAAATGTGAAGTTATTCTCAAATGATGGAGAGAAGTTACATGATGTAACTACATACAAGAGTACTATAGGTTCATTGATCTATGCTATGATCACAAGACTAGTTTTTTGTTATATCGTTGGAGTTCTTTCTCAATTTATGCCAGCTCCAACAAGTGAACATTTAAATTCAGCCAAAGGAGTGCTAAGATATGTGAAACACACAGTCAATCATGCCTTGTTTTATAGATATGATGAAGAATTGCAGGTAAAGGGCTTTAATGATGTTGATTGGGATGGTTCAAAGGAAGATAGAAGATCCACTTTGTTCATGATAGGTAGCAAACCTATCACATGGAGCTCAAAGAAGCAACCTACTATTGCACTATCATCTGCAGAAGCTGAATATAGATGATTAGACTTTCAAATTGTGAAGCTATGTGGATTAAGAAGCTCTTGGCTAATCTTGATGTGTAGGTAGAGACCATTCCAATTTATGGTGATAATGTGTCAAGCATTCACTTGACAAACAATCCAATGTTTCATGCACGAAGTAAGCACATAGTAGTGCATTATCATTATGTTCGAGAAAACATTTTGAGCAAGGATGTTGATATTAAGTTCATTAGAAGTAATGACCAGGTTGCAGACATGTTTACAAAGTCCTTAGATGCTTCTAAGCCAAAGAGGTTCAAAGATGAAATCAACTTGTAGGATATGGCTGAAGGTGCAAGCTCACATGTGAGCTTGAGGGGGAGTGTTAAAAATAAGAAGCAAGATCATATATATTTTGCAAAAAGGATTTTCTTCAAATAGAAGGAAAATATAAAAATGAAAAATGGAATCATTTACTTCAGCAAGTAGTGGAGGCCAAAAGAGAATCAATCAAAAGACAATCAAATCCAAAAACTGAACTGGAAGAGAAGAGTGGCTGCTCAAAGTAGTGGAGGAGTTATGGAGAAGACCTCTCAAACTCATCATGAGAGCTCATGGTCATTTGGCTACAAAAGAGACAAGGGAGGATACTCAAGAATAGATGAAGAAGGCGTGGAAGTCCCCTTGTAGGTAGTTCATTTGGTTTTCAGTCATTTCGTTCTCTTCAGTCTCATAGAATATGCCCAGCCGCATACCAATTTTTGGGCATCTTGATTGTGAGAGTCATATCTCTCAGTATTTGTATCCATTTTTAGATTTTAAATATTCATTGGAAATCTTATCTCATGCACTTCCTATGTTTAGAACGGTTTTATCAAATTTGTTATGGTCTATGAGTAATTCAATTTTTAGTGAAGTCCAGTTTTCAGCCTAACTGAGTGGACAAGTGTCACTCTAGCACAATGGTGAGTACCAACGTGAGGAGATACACCTCATAAATGTCAATCCGTGGAGACGTGAGGACCGGTATGAAGACCGTGAGCAAGTGATGGCACAAGTGCGTGGGTGAAAGCACACAAGCATGCACACACATACACACACACGCGCACAAAGTAAGAGCAAAGAGTGGAACAATGGAAAGCTTCGATTACCAAAGAGCTCTCTTACAAAACTGAGATCTACAACAAGCTAGCCTCAAAAATGAGCTCTCCAGCCCTTTTTATAGTTTTTGAGTGGTTTTGGCCCTGTCCAGACCTAGTGTCCGGCCTAGTTAAAAAATAGGTTCCAGGGCTTATTTGGGGGCTCAAACGGAGTCTAAAAATTATGAAAATTGGTAGGATGGTAGATCTAATACTCCTCAAGCTCGAGGACTCCTCGGCTTGAACAAAATGGAGTTACAAAAATGGAAAATGGTATTTACAATGGTTTTTAGTGATAAAAATCACTATTTTTGTAGGGATTTCTTCTGAAAATTTGACAGGTGCTTCTTGGAGCTCCCTACTTGCTCCTTCTTCTTGTGTGTCCACTTCCTTGATGCGCTTCCATGATTTGTCCTTGACCTTGAGCTTCAACACTCCCCCCCCCTCTTGAGTCTGTCGTCCCTGACAGACCCTTGTTGTATTGGTCGTTCCATGTAGTACGTTGAGAGGTAGCGTCGTTTGCGTCCAACAGGGGTGATCCATTTTCCCAATGTAGCCTGGTCGTTTGTCCAGTTCCTTACTTTGCCACTGCTAGATCTTGCAGTTTGTAGTTCCTTTGTATTTACCTCTTCCTTGTATTGTATCTTGATGGTGCATTTGTTAGCTGTCCAAAACGACTAGTTGCTCAAAGGAGGTGATCAATGTTGATTATGAGCAATTCTCTATCGTGGATGGCTTCCTTGCTCTTGTAGTGGTCACCTTGATGTCCTCTGATTTTTCCAACGATAGCTTTCATAGTTTTCATGCCAAGTACTTGTAACCCATAATGTATGATGGTTAAGTGCATTAGTGCATGGGTTGAACAAATTATGTGCCTTGTGCATGGCCTTGTAATGTGGCCCTACGTATGCGTACTTGGAAAATGCATGGCGAGAAGTATGGTGCAAGAGATTGGGTCTTGAGCTAAGTGCTCAAGGGTATGCTGACGAAGAGGTTTCCTAATCGATCATGGTTATAGTGTTGTTGAAGCATACACGGCTTACCATGGTGAAGGGTCCATTGATCTTCATCTCTTCGTGTTGTAGTTCCAGCATGGTGTTTGACCCTCGTCTTGTCCTTTTTGTTGATGGATGTTCTTGCTGAAAGTTCGCTGATGAGCATTTTCAAGCACAGTCCTCTTCTTTGCACATTCCCTTTTTTTTTTTTTTTTTTTTTTTGAACACGATGGCATCAAACAAGAAGAAAGAGGTTAGTATCAATAACATATTTTGCATGTGAAAATTGTGTCTCATGTGCCTGGGATTTCTCAATTGTGTCTATGCACAGCCATGTAAGGTGGCCCTATATTGATGCATACTTTGGAAATGCATGACCTGAATGGTGCAAACGACTGGGTTATGCCAAAGGCACATGATTGCTGCTGGTCGAGGCTTTTGATGTTACTTGTATACTTGATGAATTCTTTGATTGGAGGTGTCTATTGGATCTCGAAATGATGTAATCCTTCGGATTGGAGCCCATTTTGGAATAGGGTTTGGTACTGTAGAGATCACTTCAGGCCACTTCATCTTTAGATGCTTTCCAAACTTTGGTATCCCGTGTGGTTGGCCTTTTGGTTCCATGGTTGTTGTTGGTGCTTTTGGCTTCCAAACCCATATCCTTGGTGAGTGCCTGCTTATTTTTGTAGAAGGGTTGAGTTTATCTTCTTTTGGTCTTTGTGCTCTGTTCTTACCCTTTGCTTTCCTTGGCTTCTTTGTTGAGGCCTTTTGCATGGTGGGGAGCATAGGCCTTTGTACGTGTAAGAGCTTCTTGGGTACCCACATCTGTAATCGCCCTTGTTGAGCTGTAGCTAATTTTTTAGGCACCCAAATTTGTACTTGATTGTGGTCGGCCTTCATTGATGGCTTCGGTACCCAAATTTGATGGATTCTTCGTGCTTGACCCTGTCGTAGGTGCTTGGTCCTTCTGTTGTCATGGTCGATCTGGTTGGGTGGGAGTCTTTGAGGCAACATCAATGGTTGTACTCCTTTCTTTACCCAGATCTGTGTCATGCCCAACACTTCTTTCCTCTTGAAGGCTCTTTGTCTATTTGATAGACTGGCTGTCTTGCACTGTTTTGCTTGCTTCTGAGGTTGAACTACTGTGGATGCTTTACTCTTTGAAAAACAAGAAGAAGGTTCATCTTGCCTTTGCGACTGTCCTTCCGTGATTGCGTCCGTCTGGATCATAGAGCTTTTGACATCTACAACATCTTGTTCGAGAAGATTAGCCTTAGAGGAACAAAGAGAGTGTGTGGTGTCAGTGTCAGTGGGCATGCGATTCTCCAATTCTAATGTAATGCATTGATTATATACCCAAACTTGAAGAAGTTGACTTCTTAGGTTCAAGTTGACAGCATGGTCGTAAATCCAATCTTGACCCAAGACAAGTGGCTCTGTGAGGTCCTCATCATGACACACTAGCATTTTGACTTTTATTGGAACATCTTGAAGGTAGATGGGAAGTTCCACCTCGCCCAAACAGGGTGTTTCCACGCCTCCTAATCCTATGAGATAGGCTTCTATGGGCTTGATGTCCAATTGCAGGTCTTGGCAGTATGAAAGTCGAACTGCACTAGTTGCTGCACCTGAATCAACTAATGCTCTCACAGTCTTTACACTCTTTCCTTGTCCTACCTCTATAGTCACAAAGAGCCGTCGATCAATTATTTGAGAAGTAGTTATGCCCGATTTTTGGCACATGTCCATGTGATATTTTGGAGCTTTTGTGTTGACATCTAGGCCTAGCCGCCGTAGCTTATTTCTTCTGATGCGCTCTCTTGCCTCTGCTTGTGCTTCTTACTAACCCTTAACTCCTCTTCTTTTCGCTTCTTAGCAGTGTTGAGTCTCATGAGCATTTCCTCTGTAAGAGGTTCTTGATATAACTTGACTCGGCATCCACTAATATAGTTTGGTAGGATATCACCTTCTAAAGAGTCTATTAATGATCATGGGTCCATATCCTCGTTTCTCCAATTTGCGGGCATGTTGCTTTAGCGTATAAACCAGCACTAGATCTCCTTCTTTCAACCCTTTGTCCTTCACGTGAGCATCAAAGTATGCCTTTTGTCTTTTCTTTGCAGCATAAATGCCTGCTGCTGCCCGTAGCCTCGTCTCACCTAAGCGTTCTAGATCAAAGATCCTGGAAGACAACTCATGTCCATTCCACTCATGCTCTTGTGCTACTTTCAAGGCTGGGATTAGGAAGTCCAATGGTAGCACGGCATTCTGTCCAAAGACCATCTGAAATGGGGTAGCATTGAGTACCGTTTTGTAGGCAACTCGGTATGCCCAAACAACATGATGAAGTTGTTTGTCCCAATCAGAGCGTTTATTATTTACAAGTTTCGTTAATACGTTACATAGGATCTTATTCGTGCTCTCGGCCTGTCCGTTGGCTTGTGGGTGATAAGGGGCAGACTTCTTGTGTATCACCATGAATTCTTGAAGGAGATGTTCAATGACCTCATTCAAGAAGTGCGTGCCTCTATCACTAACCAACTCTATTGGTAACCCATATCTAGTGAACACATTTTCGAATAAGAACTTAGCCGTTGTTTGAGCATCATTCTTTGTTGTGGCTTTTACTTCCACCCACTTTGTAAGGTAATCTGTGGCTACAATAATGTATTCTGCATGGGAGTTTCTAGCTGGGGGGTTGATGGGACCTACAAAGTCTATACCCCACTTCGAAAATGCACGTCCTCCCATCATTGGCCTCAAGGGCATTTCATCTTTTCTTATCGGATATTGGGCACGCTGGCATGTGTCACATTTCTTCACATAAGTATGTGCATCCATATGAAGAGTGGGCCACCAAAGTCCTGAGAATAGAATGGTCTTAATTACTCTGTCAGGCCCAAAGTGTCCACCTGCAGCACCGCTGTGTGCAGTTTCTAAGACTTTCAAATAGTCTGATTCATGAACGCACAGTCTTAGGTAACCATCCTTGCCTCTTCGATATAGGTTGTCTCCTACTAAGGCATAGTCTTGAGCCTCTTGCTCCATGCTCCGTTTTCTTGCAAGACTAGCCTGATTGGGTAATGTTCCCGATCTCATGAACTCAACCAATGGAGCACTCCAATCTGGGATTAATGACACATGATAAAGAGTGGCATGCTCCACTGGGGGTCTCTTCTGGCACACTGGACAATTCTGGATCCACTCCTGTATTTCTTTGTCCATGCTAGGCCAATACACTCCTAAACGTTTTAGATTCTGCAATGTTCGTTGTTTATTGTAGTGATTTCCTAGCAGTCCCTCATGGGCTTGTTGCATCCAACTAGTATGTTCGTCGTCCTCAACACAACAAGCTAGTACACCCTCTGGATCTTGTTTGTACATGCTTCCGGCCAATATTTGATACTTTTGTGATCTTACAATTTCTTCTTTGCTTGTTTTCACATTTTTATTTGCAGGTCCGGAGGTTAGGACTGGTACCAACTTATTTGCCCATTTAGGAACAACTTCTAAATTGAACAGATAAGCATCGGGCAATTCATCAGACACTCCTTGCGGTGGCTCTCCTGAAGTGAGATGAGAAAGATGGTCTGCCCTAAGATGGGTTCTACCTTTCCTGACAACAACTTCAAAGTCGTATTCCATTAGTAAGAGGAACCATCTTACTAAGCGGCCTGTATTGCAAGGTTTATTGACCAAATATAGTAAAGCTTGATGATCAGTGAAAAACTTGAACTTATTGGCCAATAGATAGTGTCTAAACTTCTTCACAGCATATACCATGCCTAAGCCTTCTCTCTCCGTTGTGGTATAATTTCGTTCAACTGCATTTAATTGCCTACTAGCATATGCTATCGGCAAATCTAGGTTTCCTTCACCTGTGGGTTGTGCTAACACACATCCTATTGCATGATTGGAGTGGCATCTACATGGACATGAAAGGGTTTGCTCCAATCCGGAGTAGTCAATATTGGTGCTGTGCACAAACGTCTTTTCAGCTCGTTGAAGGAATTCTCGCATTCCTCGTTCCACTCAAAGTTTGTTAACAACCCATAAAGAGGTTTAGCTATGATGGCATACATGTGGATAAACCTACGGTAATATCCACAATGGCCCATAAAGGCTTGTACCTCTTTAACATTCCTTGGCCTGGGCAGCTCTGCTATTGCTCTTACTTTGTCCTCATCTGTTGAAATTCCATTCTTAGAAACAATGTGACCTAAGATTTTACCTTGTCGTACCATGAACACACACTTCTCTGGGTTCAGACAAACTCGATAATCTCTACACTTGTTGAAGATTTGTCTGAGCTCAGGGATGTGGTAACTTCTTTCTTGGGAATGAGCGCATAAATCATCCACATATACTTCTAAGCTCTTTCGCAAGAACTCTTTGAAGACATGACACATGAGCCTTTGGAATGTTGCAGGTGCATTGGTGAGCCCAAATGGCATCACACGAAATGCAAAGATTCCCCATTCTGTGGCAAATGCCGTTTTGTGTTGATCTTCGGGGGCAATGGCTACTTGGTTGTAACCTGAAAATCCATCAAGGAAGCTATAAACTTCCTTGCCTGCAACACGCTCCAATAGATGTTCGGTGATTGGAAGTGGATAACTATCTCTGATCGTAGCAGCATTAACTTTTTTAAGGTTAATGCACACTCGCAATTTCCCATTCTTCTTGGGCACCACTACAATGGGGGACACCCATTCAGTGTGCTCAATCTCATAGATGAATCCAGCTTCAATCAGCCTGTCAATTTCCTCCTTTATTTTGGCTGCATAATTGTCATTATATGTGTAGGGCTTTTGTTTGGTGGGCTTGGCATCAGCGGTCATCGGAATCGTATGAGAGCAAATCTTTGGATCTACTCCTTTCAAGTCTCTATAGTGCCATGCGAACACATCCCTATATTCCCTTAATAGAGCTACAAGCTCTGCTTCTTCTTTTGCACTTAGGTCATCTCCTATGTATGTACATCGTTCTTCGTTCCCTTCAATGGTCACTACAATTTTTTTGGTCCTTTCTTTATTGTCATATGCTTCTCCTATAATGGCCTCTCTCTTAGGCATCCGTACCAAAATTTTTCGGTCTTCCACTTCATATTTCTTGAAATTTTCTGGTACTTCAAATAATGATTCTTCCTCTTCTTGTTTCACTGCTTTTCTTTTCTTTTTCTTTTGACCTCCTTCACTTCCTTCCCTTGAATTTATCGTTTTAATACTCGTGAGGGGTTCTTCTTCTTTTTGGGTTAACACTCCTATGTCTTCTAAGTAGTGTTCCTCTGAGTCAAAGTAAGTATCCATCACAATGGATTCTAGATCATCGTCATTCTCTTCTTCTCCTATGAACTCACTAGGATCACACTCTTCCAACAGGGGCTGACACATGAACACTGAAATATCATAACCCTCCTCATCACAGTGAGGTGTCCATTGTTCTTCATTGACTGCTATGTCCATGGTAGCTAAGATTTCTGCCCAACCATGAGGCTCAAATTCCTCATCTGGAAATATCATCGGTGTATAGGCTGGGTCTTTTATTGGTCTATCTCCTGGGGGAGTTCCTTCTTCTCTCGCTTTTAGGCGCTTTTCCTCTTCCTCTGCGACCTTGCACATCCACAAGTGAGTATCTTCATGCAGCCATGATGGATCAGGTGAACTTCCAGAATGCACGGAGATAGAATCTTCTTTCGCTTTGTGGATAGGATTCCACTGTAGGGGTGGTACATCTCTGAAGGTGTAATCCTTCAGATTGACCTTGGTTGTGACCCCTAAGTGTTGTAAGTACAAGGAGTTGGTTCCCCAATCCTGTACTATTTGCAATTGTCGTAGGAAGGGTCTTCCTAGGATCATCTCATAGACATTATTTTTCTCAAAGTCACATATAGCAAATGTATGTTCAAACTCTACACCACAAGTGGTTAGAGTTATCCCTTCAAGCAATCCTAGAGGTCTTTCAAAATGACCATCTGCCATTTGAAGTTTCATTCTCGTTGGTCTTAATGTGGGTTTGCCCCATCGCTTCCACAAGGAAGTGGTTGCAATAGCAACACCAGCACCCGAATCTACAATTGCTTTGGTTGTATAACCTTGATAGGTGATCGGAAGATAAGTGTTACCTTCTTCACCTTCGCTCATGTCTCCTATCTTGTCGAGAGGTATCTCTGGAACTTTTTGCTTAGAGCCTACTTTTGGCATATTGGATTCAAGTTCTGGAACCTGATCCTTCACATGATTCCAGAGCTCAGGTTTTGCTTTGAGCAGCTCTTCCACAGTGAGATGACATTGAACCTTAGTGTTCTTCACAACATCAGTGTTTCTTGGAATCACTGAGTCTTCATTTCTTACCAATATTGTGGGAGCTCTGATCTGGATAGATTCAGATTCCCATGGGCCTATGAAATGAGGCAACTCTTGTAAAGAATTAGATCCAAAATCTAATCTCTCATCCTCTTGTTGCTCTGCTTGATCTCCATAGATAGACGGGATGTCTTGGGGAAATTGATCATGAAGATCATCAATCTCAGGAATAGGAGGGGAGTTACCCTTCTCCTTGGCCCATTTCTCTTCTTGTATTTCCCGCAAGAACTCTTGAGAGTACTGTTGAATTGAAGGAGGTATTCTAGCATCCGTGGAATTAGGAACATAAGCTCCCATTGGTGGTGAGCTTCCTCTTTCAATAACTGGTTGAGCCTGTGGAGGTAAAGAAACTTGTGGTTTGTTTACCAACTGCTCTAATCTTTCTAGTAAGCCCTGGAAATGCAAATCCGGTTTGACAGAGTTTGTCTGATTGAACTTTTGACTAGTCTCAAGTATAGCCTGAGCTTGTTCTACCATTTTCATGCACATTTTCATACGTTCAATCTCTAAATCTGCTCTAGGGTAACTCTTGTCCAAGTTTGCAGTTGTTGGCCCCTCTTGAAGACGAGCCTGGTAGGCTTTGAACATCATGTCCAAGCCTTCTGGGGTTGGATCTGCAAGAACAGACCCTGGTTGTGGGTTATTTACAATGGGTGGTGGGGTGGAATGAGGTGGAGTGGATGGAGCTTCGGCGTGTGAGGGGCTTTGAGATGCAATGTCTTCTATTTTTGTTTTGGTATCCCTTAGGCTTTCTTCTAGCTCGGATAGCTTTTTGTTCCACTTGCGATTAGCCTTCTCTCTGGTATCCTTCCATGTTCTTGGTTTCCTCTTACTAGGCTCTCCTGACTCACTTGACTCCGATTGCTCAGATGGTTTTGCTTGTTGTGCAGCCTGTGCCCTAGTAACTACCTGTACAGGAGCCACATTACTACTACTTGAACTTGAATCTAACACTAAGCCTACCACATTGATGGGTGTAACCTTGGGTGCACTAGAGGGATTCCTCGGACACTCTCTAGGAAGATGTTCCTGGCCACACTCAGGACAAAAGCCTTGTATTGTAATGTTTTGCCCTTGTCCCAGAGCAGGTTGGTGGGGGCATTCACGAATGAAATGGTCGCCCTGACATCTAAAGCATGGTCCTCTAGGGGCTTGTGGTCTTACTTGTCTCAATTGGGGCCTAGGATTTGGATTCGTATACATGACATTGGAATATTCTGGCTCCCAATTTTGTTCCATAGGTGGTGTCTCATATTGATACTGAGAAGTCTCACTTTGCTCAGGTGACTCTATATAATAAGCATGTGGACTATCTTCATGGAAGTAGTCTGAACCATGAGCGTGAGAATCATTTCCTGAGACCAATGGGGTTAGTGGCACCAATGCTCTATTAGGGTTCTCCTCCGCCATCGTATATTTAACTAGGATCACATTGGCAGGAGCTGGCGGTTGGTTTCCTAGGACTGGTTGTGGCCTATATGGTGCCTGACATTGCTGCTGGTATTGAGGTTGATATTGTTGTGGCCTATAATATGGCTGTTGGTACTGATTCTGATACCTACCCTGCTGGTAAGGTTGCTGATAATTTTGTCTAACACCCTGCCTGTTATAGGGACAATCTTGGGCCGCATGATTTGTGTACTTCCTTTCAATGGTGCAATATAGAGCGTTAGGGTTTCCTTGAGGTTGAGTCATCATTGGGCAGACATTAGCCATGTGATCTCCTCCACATGTATAACATCGCTTCAATGGGGTGACCCTTGGCATTTGTCTATTTTGAACTCCTAGCTTTTTGGCCACCTGCTCAGCTATCTCATCTATCTCACTGGAGGTTCTAGAGGTATGACTTGTAGAACTATCAGGGTCCTTATAGAGTTTGGATAGTCCTAACTCCTCACCCAAGTTGTCTTCTATGTCAATGCATATCCGTATACACTCTTCTATGGATCTAGGCTCTTTCAAGTATACATATGACCTTAATTTTGTGCTCAATAGGCCATCTAAAAACAGTGCCACCTGTTTAGCTGATGTGGGTAATTCTGGTACAGGGCATCTTTCCAAGTACTACCTAAATCTTCTTCCTGCAAGTCGCACTGTTTCTTGGGGTGTCTGCTTGAAGCTGTGGATCAAGGATGATGTGTTATGTCTGATACCACTCTTGGAAAATTCTACAATGAATTCTTCTAGAAGCTGACCTATCTCTCTATAGTTGCGACTGTTTAGAGGTTGAAACCAAGCTAAGGCAGTACCCTTAAGAGTCAAACCAAATGCCTCGAACTGGGTGAATAAGTCTTCAACCTGTTCAGCTCTTAGCACTTGTTTGAACTCCGCCACATGATCATAAGGATCTCCAAATCCATCAAAGTAGTTCTTCATTGTCTTAACCACTTGAGAGGGTCTAAGGGTTCTTGAGTGCTCTCGTGGTCTAAGCAATGGGAAATCATGATCATCTCTTTGATGCCTGTAAACTCTATGTCTCTCCCTTTCAGGTCTTTCCGTTCCATATCCTGATCTGTCTCTGCCTACAGTGTCTGCAAAGCTTACCTCCGGTCTCTCTCTAGTTCTTTCCCTCTGGGTTTCATGAGCCTTGGATGATCCGGCTCCCTGGAGGCCCTGGGAAACATTAGATCTTGGTGGAGGGAAAATTGATTCACCTTGCCAAGTGTAAGCATGTCTGTCATGATCTGATACCAAGAATAATTTTTGAGATGTGTGATCTAGATAGACAACTTTCCCTGGTGTCTCTGGGTCCTTGAATTCATAGATGGTGACTACTGGGCTGGGTTGATCTGGCCTAAATCTCCAAAAGGCTTCCTCCGTTTCTCTATTCACGAATAGTTCTATGCTTTTATTATCTTGAGGAATCCATTCTGGAGTGAGCACTCTGGTTAAGACTGACTTACCTCTAGGGGTCTTGGGTTCTCCTCCTAGGTCTCCTTTCTCTAGATCTCCTATCTCATTCTCAGGAATGATATTTCCAAACTCATCTGTCCTATCTGGTAAGTTGGTAACCACATACATGGTTCCTTCCTTATCAATGTAAGCACCCTCTTCAAACTTGACCACTGGGTGTTCAAGTCCAAAGGGTTGGTTAGGATTCTTGAGTTGAACCACTGATCGTCTTAGACCATCCTCATAGATGCGAGCACCTAATTGGTTGGTCCTGATATACTCCAATTGGGTCTTATAGGGACCTTCTGGTGTCTGTAAATAAGCAGTGCCTGAGCTACGTGTGGGTCTTTCCATGCTAAAAGACATTTCTGAGTCACTGGTTTCTGAACTTCGTGTGTAAGGATAACCACTAAGCTGTTGAGCCCAAGACTTGGCTGTATGGTTGACACTAGCCTCAGATGACCTAATGCTTTGTCTATCCTTGCCTAAGTGTCTGCCAGATCTCAGGTTCATAAGCCTTGGCTTCTAGTCCCAAAGTTCTCTTATGTTGCTCAAAATCCTTTGGAATACCTTGGTTTTCCAGTTTTCTTGAGGGTCAACTTCAAAATACCCTATCGAATAATCCTGGTATTATTTTTACCGTAACCAGTCGATGTTTTTGTTGTACTCCCCACGAGCTTTCCAACAAAACCAAAATCACAGCAAACGGATTTCGTATGAGAAAGTTATGCCAGTTCAGGGTTTTGGGGGTTGAAACAGGGAAACAGGGTCTCTCAGGAAATGCTCCAAAGTAGGCGATACACGATATGTGGAGGACACGATACTTGATACTTGAGGAACTCGATACACGATACTTGGTATGTATCGCGATACTTGAAGTAGGTGATACTCGATCTTCAGCAGGTATCGCGAGCAAACTCCACGATACACGATCTTTGATAGGTATCGCGATCGCTGTATAACGATACATGATACTTGACTATCACGATACTCGGGCAAAACGATACTTAACTCAAGACGATACTCGATATTTGGAAGAAAAACGATACACGATCTCTGACTTAGGCGATACCCGATCTCTGATAAATATCGCGATCTCTGATAAACGATACCGATCTTCGACCGAAACGATACCGATCTCTCTTGCAAACGATACACGGCCTATGAACCAAACGATACACGATCGCTGGTGAATATCGCGATCTTTGATTGAAACGATCTTTGGCACCAACGATACTCGATACTTGGCTCAAAACGATCGACGATACCTGAACAAAACGATACGCGATCTTTGGTAAGTATCGCGATCTCTGAGAAGCGATACACGATACTTAAGCCAAACGATACACGATCTTTGATCCAGACGATACACGATCTACGATCTTTGGCCAACACGATACACGATCTATGAACCAAACGATACGCGATCGCTGGTGAATATCGCGATCTTTGATCAAAACGATCTCTGGACCAAACGATACTGATCTCTGATCGAAACGATACCGAAAGGACGGAAATATTGCGATACTCGACCACAGGAGTAAAATGATACTTGCTAAGTATCGTGATACTCGACCGCGGGAGCAAAACGATACTTGACCCTTAGACAAATTTTGGGAAGGATTTTTTCTAAGTTTTGGTTGTACACATGCTCTACTCTTTCCTCTCTCCTCTCCTCACTCTCTGTATCATCCCAAATCACTCCTTTTCACCTCTTGAGAACCTCTCTAACTTCTTTGTCACTTCCCCTTGCTCTGTGTAACCCGAGGTTGCCCGATTGCTCACTCACGATCTCTGGCGCAGCTCTCACGATACTTGGCACAGGTTTGGTCTTGTCCGGGGCTGTTCACTCAGATTTTTAGCTATTTTGGTGCTACTTCTTCAGCGCCCCTATTCTGCACCCTCTCTAAGCTTCTTGCTCACAACCACAAGTAAAAACAAGGTGAATGTACTCTAAAAAAATGGAAAAAATTGAGAAGATGAAGGCGGGTGGAGATGGAGATGATGATGAAGATGAAGAAGAAGGAAAATTCAAAACTGAACTGAAAATGATGATTTTTTTACCTTCCAACGTCGCTACTCTACGTCTTACCGTCACACGCTCGTCCTCCAAGCTCTCTCCTCGGCAACGGCGCCAAATTTGGTGTCACTCTAGCACAATGGTGAGTACCAATGTGAGGAGATACACCGCATAAATGTCAATCCGTGGAGACGTGAGGACCGGTATGAAGACCGTGAGCAAGTGATGGCACAAGTGCGTGGGTGAAAGCACACAAGCATGCACACACATACACACACACACGCACAAAGTAAGAGCAAAGAGTGGAACAATGGAAAGCTTCGATTACCAAAGAGCTCTCTTACAAAACTGAGATCTACAACAAGCTAGCCTCAAAAATGAGCTCTCCAACCCTTTTTATAGTTTTTGAGTGGTTTTGGCCCTGTCCAGACCTAGTGTCCGGCCTAGTTAAAAAATAGGTTCCAGGGCTTATTTGGGGGCTCAAACGGAGTCTAAAAATTATGAAAATTGGTAGGATGGTAGATCTAATACTCCTCAAGCTCGAGGACTCCTCGGCTTGAACAAAATGGAGTTACAAAAATGGAAAATGGTATTTACAATGGTTTTTAGTGATAAAAATCACTATTTTTGTAGGGATTTCTTCTGAAAATTTGACAGGTGCTTCTTGGAGCTCCCTACTTGCTCCTTCTTCTTGTGTGTCCACTTCCTTGATGCGCTTCCATGCTTTGTCCTTGACCTTGAGCTTCAACAACAAGCAACCTCTTTTGAGGCAAAGAATTGACAAACCAAAGCTACTCCAAATTGAGTGTTTGATAGCTCATTTGAAAGCTATTGGTGTCTAGTTCGAGTGACCAAAGTCTCAAGTTCAGTGCATTCTTCAGTTGATACTAGTTTTCATTTTAAGGTTCAATTGTAGGTAAAAGTCTTGATCCTAAGAAGGTCTTCTACACTTTCCGCTGCGAATAGGAGATGAATTCTCCAACAGGCTCATCATTGTGTCTACATGACCAAAGCAATATAAGATGCTGAACCTTCTTGTTTTGAAGATGCAATTGGAAATGCAGATAGGGAAAAATCTATGGATGAGGAGATAGCTACACTTTATGGAAACGAAACATGGAAGTTGGTTCCATTGCCACAAGGAAAGAAACCCATGTGATGCAAGTAGGTTTACAAGGTAAAGCACAATAGTGATGGTAGCATAAGAAGGTACACAGCATGATTGGTAGCAAAAGGATATGCACAAACATATGGCATTGATTATGAGAAAATGTTGTCGTCGAGATTTTCTCTCCTCTCTCATTCATGAAGGCCTACAGGAAACACATTCGATGAAGGTGGCCAGAATTCCCTGAGAATTCCAAGATGCATCAAGGAGTCAAAGGGAGTTCACATGCAAACTTGAACTTTGGAAATTAGGGTAAAATTTTCAATGTCTCCAAATCACATGAAAATTCCTATACTTGTAAAGCCTATCAAAGGCAGTCTATAGCCCGAATTTCACATGAAAATGGATTTTCTAGCACATTGATATGCCATGTGTATTTTATAAAAAATATAATTTTTCCACTTAGGCCCTATAAAATCTTGTATAGGAATTTTTGTTAGCCATATGGTTTGGCATGTATAAAGAACATATGTGGCTACATATTTGTACAAAGTTTCAAGGCTATCAAAGCTTCCGAGACACCTTAATACCACCTTGCAAGCTTCCAAATATAGTCAAACTTATACAAGGGAGATTCAAATGGAAGTTTTTTCTACATATTCCTAAAGAAGACCTTTAAAAATATAGCACTACAAATTTTCATCTTCATCAAAGGAAATTTGAAGGGTCAAAGAGCACAAAATCCAATTTTCAAGGTCACCACAGTTTCCTAGAATAAGAAAATTGAAGGCTTGAAGGGTTGCCACATGGCAAACAATGATTGAACCATGTTGTACAGTCAAGATGAGCTCATATTCAAGCGTGGAGATGCACTAAAGCATAACACAAGGAGGATCCACGAGTTTTTTCATCGGATAAGCCTTTTTTGATGATCAAAGATCAATTATGCAGAGTTTGTCCAAAAATAGTAGCTTATCTTATCCAAATTGATGTGAGCACTGATCGAACGGTCCAGAACAACCCCAGATCCAATGGTGGAGAATGAAGGTGCCTATTTTCCTCCCCTTTGCCCTAGATATCATATAAAGAACTAATCCTAACCATCCATTTGATAAATCCAATGGTTGTAATAAAAAGAAGCTGATCTTAGGATTGAGAGTTGATTTCTCTAGATCCAAGGGCCCAAATTCATTCAAAAAACTATATAAAGCCCCCTCCAAACTCCTAGAGCATCATTGTTAGGCATCCATAGGGTCCTTGCTAGCACATGGTTTCCTTGAGATGATCACCCTCACTTGGGTGTGTGAGGATCCAAGGTGGGCTAGTAAGAGCATAGTTCCTAGAATCAATATTTAGACTTCCACTCTAGGATAGGCTCATAAACCCAGTTTCTCTTTCTTTGCTCACCCTCAGTGGAGCGTGAGTGAGTTAGAGCTGATTTTTTTAGTCTTAGACTTCTTTAGAAACACATTACAATCCTAGAAAGACATAGGGTCAATGAAGTGGAACCTATCCTCTTACGTGTGACATTCGGTTGAACTGTCATGGTGAGAGGGTCATGCGGATCACCTTTGACCAGTAGAATGCTTAGCTTGACGTTTCACAATATTCATGTATATGTTTGTCATAACAATATCTTCTAAGTCATGTCTTGTCTCTTGTCTCTTATCTCTTAGTCTCTTATATGTTTTTACATGTCTCCTTCTATCTCTTTCTATGTGTGAGAAGGCTCCACAATTATGCGTTGAACTAGTGAGGATGATTCATTGAGGTTGAGAGAAAAAGTTTCTATTCTTTTATACATCATGATCCATATGCATTCATACCACCCACAAAAACCTATGCTTATGAATTGATTTTCGAAAGTGTATAAGAAGCTCCATTCGTGGACCATTCTTCCTTTCAAAAGTTGATTCATGTGTGTGGTTTTCTTTTTGTTATCATCATGCATATATCCACAAGAATCCATGCATATGAATTGATTTTCAAAAGTGGATAAGAAGCTCCATTGTTGGACCATTCTTCCTTTCAAAAATTGATTTATGTGTGTGGTTTTTTTTTGTTCTCATCATGCATACATCCATATGTTCCCCCTTCTCATAATAAAATCATGATATTTCTCCTCTCCATACCCAACTTCATCTTCACCTTCACATTTTTATCACAAAGACCTTCCAACACTCACTAGCTTCATACACTCTACATGTGCCGCGACCAGACCCGATTCACCCGGATTGCGATCACCTCCACATTTGAACCTGACGTGAATCGCTTCATGGCATTTGCTTCTGATCTTGTTGGGAGGTTGTGATCCATATTTTTTGTTTCATATTTTTCATCCTCATCATATCATCATCATCATTCTTGAGTGTAGCACTGGATTTCTCACAATGTCGTGCACATCTTTGTCGTGAAGTAAATGCATTTGTGAGAGATCTAGAACATCGTGCATCACTTGCTTATTCACATAAGATGGAGGAAGGATTCAAATCCCTTATTGTTGAGAAACAGGGCCAAAGAATAGTCTCTTCTATGTTGAGAGAGAAGGGAAAATTCAATGGCATCAACATTACAAGCTACTTAGATTTGTTTGAAGAGCAAGCTATGATTTTTGATCTTCTCGAAGATCTTTTGATATCATTGTTTGAACGAATTGTTGATAGCTCTATCATAAACCGTATCACTCAATATGATAGTCTTCCTTGGAGTGATTTTAGAAAGGAGATGCTCAAAGAGTTCTATCTTGAAGATTATAGCCAACATAATCGGGATGGATTCTTACGATGGATCAATTCCCCAAAGCGTAGTAGCTCTATTACTCACTTACAAAATGAGTATATTAGATGCTATGAACAACTTCCTGATGAGAATAAGATAACTTTGGAACCTAATCTTGTAATCAATTTTCTTAAGCTTCTTCATCTTGAAACTCGTAGGGAAGCGATTAGAAGAGCCGGATAAGCGCTATGGTCTTACTGACGATTGGCAAAAAGTGCATAAAGTAGTAGAGGCTGCAGCCCATAGACATCAAAGACAATCCATGCTTTACGAGCAAACTAGTCTTCCTCAAGCTAGCCTTCCACAAATTAAGGACCAAGTTAGAGAATAATCCCATGCTATGCTTTTTGACTCTACTCCTATTCCTCAAATGATGGAGCCTACTCAAGGTTTTAAAGTAGAGCCAAATAAAAGTGTAATTGAACAATCTCAAGTGGAAATTCTCGCTAAGCAAATGGAAAGTCTTATTGCTACACAATCCAATTTGGCCAAGACTATAGATGCTTTACAATCTAATTACACCAAAACTTTCCAAAATCAAATGAACCCAATGTCTTTTCAAGAGCCGAATCAACATGTTATAGCTCCCAATCAAAATCCACAAGTAGCTCCTACTCAAGCATATCAAGTTCCTCCAATGCATAATACTTCAATGCAACATCCTCATCCTCATGTGAAAAATCCTCAAATGTATCAAAACATGTATCCTCAAGCTTCTCAAACAGCTTTTCAAAATCCTCAAAATCAAAATTTTCAAAATCATCAACTGTATACTATCGAAGCTCCTCTTGCACCTCAAGTACCACACGTTGCTCCCCAAGCTCCTCAAATACATCAATTGCCTTATCAAAATCCTAATTATCCTGTTCAAGCAATACCTTATCAACAAAATCCTCAATTTCAAAATTTCCCACCACAAGTTAATCAAAATCCTCAAAATCAAAATGGTTTTGTGCGTGGCCCTTGTAGGTGTCCTTGGTGTGATTCGTTAGAGCACTTTTTGAGAGAGTGTGAACTATTGAAGGCTGCTAAGGAGCAACAACTAGTAATAGATATAGACAAGAAAATCTGTGACTATCGATCTAGGCTACCTTTGCAAGGAAATTATGATAAGGAAGGAATGAAAAAACACTATGAAAATATAACCATAATGGATGTAGGAACTAGAGGAGTGAAACTAGAAGCTTTTGATGAACAACAAGTAGAATCAAGTAAACACACAAAGGAGGTTGACTTTTCCATAGACGCTTTAGTAAGAGCACGATATGAGATTAGGAGAATAACGGCTTGGGAGTCACCGATAGAAGATCAATCTCTTATTTCTCACATATCCAATGTAGAAGAAAAACGAAAAAGAGATGAAGCTGAGCCTAGTGAAAGAAGAGTGACTCGAAAACAAACCTCAGAGGGAATATAAACAATCATAGAGCAAGGAGAAACATCACAATCCAAACATAAAAAACAAGAATCACAAGCCAATGAACAAAAACAAGAGGAGAAACAAAAAGGGTAGAAGACAAAGCAAAGAAAAACAGAACCAAAGCCTTTAGATAAACAAGAACAATCAAAACAAACTAAAGACCAAACACAAGAACATGAACAAAAACAAGATCTTGAATAAAAACAAAAGAAACCAAAGAGAAAACGTAAAGCCATCTTGATTTTAGAAATTGAGAGAAAAATAGATCCTATGGAGATTTTAGATGACATTTTGCTTAAGAGTCAAGTGACTATGTCTTTAGAACAAGTTTTCTCTATTGCAAAGCCTATTTTTAAAGATAACTTTATCGGCCTAATTAAAAGGAAGAGGTTTTCGCTTAATCTAGATATTGAGATGCAAGATTCTCTAGATCAAGATCAAGCTATGAATGAAGCCTTAAACTTTGATGAATCTGATGAAGAGGACTTTGATGATGATGAAGTAAATCTTAATAAAAATTTCTTAGGACCTATTCAACCTAACCATGAAAATCATGAAAACAATCCTGAAAGTCACTTTAAAAGAAAAAATGGTCTAGAGGTACATCAGAGATGCATGTTAAAATAGGAAATGATAAGAATTCTATCACTGTAAATGCATTAGTAGATTCCGGCTCCGAAATCAATGTGATTTCAAGAGAAGTCTATGATAAGTTTCGATGGCCCATAGATAAAGATTGTGGATGGCATATAAGAACTGCAGATAATGCGGTAGGTACCCTGTATGGAGCTTGTGCTAGTGTGCCCATATCCATAGGAGGAATCACACAAGAGTTTCACTTTTTTATTCAAGATAATTGCTCCTATGAAGTTCTCTTAGGTCAACCCTTTATTTGTGAGAGTCGTATGGAAACTAACGCCATGGATGATGGGTCTACCTATGCTATAATTAAGTCTAAGGATGGAATGCAATCACTTCAAGTCATGACGGTAGGAGTGAATCATCCTAGGAATCGATTGTCAATTAGAAAGAAACCTATTGTTACTCAGGGTCATGAGCATGCTTGTAATGATTGTGCACCTCGATTCATGTTTGGAGCTATATATGATCAAAATTTCGGATAGAATCCATTGTTGAGTAGGATAATAGTGGATATTGGTTTGACATCTCGCATCCAACCAACATGTACAATAGTTTGTCACTTTGTTTTCCATATTCTAGATTAGATTCTCTTCATACGAGTCAATTGTCCAAGTCTTTTATCCAAAAAACCCAAAAAAATTATAAAAACAACAAAATCATGGAACATGATGAGAACATTGAGCATGTGATTGAAACATCTCATTGTTTCTCTACTCTTGAGGAGTTAGAGTTATGTCTTCAATAGAATTCTAATTCCCATATTATTCTTCTTTCTTCCCTTGATGAGTATGTTCTTATCCAAGAATATGCTCTCAATGTTGACAAGTGCTCAAAATTTCACCAAACACATGATGCCTTAGTTGAAACAAAGTACAAAAGTGTAGACAAAAAAATCAAACCCATAGCTCAACCATTACCCCAAGTAATGAAAAAATATTGATGTGAAAAACGATCCAATTCTTCGGGATAAGAAAAACATAGGACATACATTCATGGATGAGACAATCAAACACGTGAAAATTGGTACAGATGATGACTTTCTTTTGCCAGTAGAGAGAGATAAATTTGAGAGAGTCATATGCAGCCATGGAAAAGCCTTTACTATGTATCCTCATGAGATTGGTTGCATAGATCCTAAGCTACTTGCATCCATGATAATCTTTACTATTCCACATATTCCATGGAATCTTTGCCCTATACTAGTTCCAAAGGCTCACTTACCTGAGCTACTGAAACTACTTAAGGAGAAGATAAACATGAGAATTTTAGAGCCATCTTTTGCACCTTACTCAAATAGATGGTTCATTGTGCCTAAATGTCTCATGCATTTCCTTAATTACTTGCAACTAAAGACCTCATTTTCCTAGGACTCGTTGTGGATTCTTAACGTTACTCTTAGCATGTCTCCAAAGATAACCGTTACATAGGAAAAAGTTATAAGCTCGTTTCCTAATGTTATAGAATCTATTCGTAGTCCAGGTAGGTAATGGTTGTAGTGTACTCAGATACTTTCCTATGTCTCTCCACTCATTTTCGTACTCAGACTCATGAAATTTCTCATACTCTTATATATGTGGAACATAGTCAACTAAGTTCACATTCTTTATTAGATCACTTTCAAGATCATCATCAAATCTAGCTCTCGATAACATATCAACAACTGAGTTTGAATTACCTGAAATATGAACTAACTCAAGATTTATGAACTTAATATATGAAATCCATCTAAGCATGGCTATATTAGGAGATGAACAATTGGCTATCATTCCAATGAGAGGCAAACAATCACTCTCAACTTTGACATTTACACCAATGAAATATTCTTTGTCTGTTTTCAAAGCAGTTACCATACCCCATAGTTCTCGTTTGATCTGTGGATACTTTTGTTGTGTTTCATGTAAAATTTTAGCCCCAAACCTAATTGCATATCTATTCCTTTCACTATCATCTTGACTTATGACCCAGCCTATACCAATAGGATTAGTATCAACAATCAATATAATAGGTTTGTTAATAGAATAGTCTACACGCTTAAGGATGCGAGCTTCAAGCAATAACTTCTTCAATTTACGCATAGCTTGAGTGTGTTTGTCAGTCCAAATAATTTTTCGTTTCTTCCTCAACAAGTCATAGAGACAATCAGCAACATGAGCAAAGTGTGGGATCCAAATAACATAAAAGATGCAAGCACCAAGAAATATGCGTACCTCACTCATGTTGTTATATGTTTCAAAAATCTTGCTAATGGCATCAACTTTTTGTGGGTATGGCTTTCGACCATAATGACCACATAAATGTCCAACAATAAGAACCTCTTTGACACCAAAAACATATTTTTCTATGGAAAATGTGAGACCTACCTCTTCAAATCATTGAAATATTCTTTCACAGTCAGAGATATGGTCAAGAATAAATTTACGACATCAAGATGAATCTAAGGTAATGTCCTTTACACGTTCACTCCCTTTAATTGGTTCTACGAAATTGATTATAATCTAGGATTGTGGAAAGATAGGGCATGTAGATTTGGAGGTTTATTTTGGTGATATTACTTTCATATATGAACATGCATATGTATCCTGTATCGAAAGCATAATTGTTGAAATCCTAGCTCATGCTACTACATGTTTCTACATCCTTAGTCCATCTCACAAATCGAAGTTTAAACGACTGTTTTGCATCATCAAAAATGTTTATACCTTGTATCAGGTTTAATTTTTTCCCGTCATAAAAAAAATAATTGCTACATGTTACTAGTAAGTTTACACTTTCTTCCACCCCAAAAAAGTGATCGTAACCATAAAGTTGCCGAATCATCATCATCAAAAGAAAAAGAGAGTAAGCCAAAGGAAGATAAAGAGGCATAGTAGAATGTATATAGGCAAATTTATGCATTAGTGGAGTTTAGTTAGATTTCCTTGCATGTTATTAGAGAAAGAGCATATTCATATTTATGTAGGAAAGGAGTTGATCTAAAATAAGCTAAAGATGAAAGATGTCTCTTGAAAATCCTAAATCTTTGTTTATAATCGTATTTAAGGTAGATTGCTTTATGAAAAAGGTACAAATTTTTCTTCAAGATGAGAGGAATTGATGCTTAAAATGACTTGATTATATGTTTGTTCATGCATATTCATGTTATTTGTTTCAATTCTTTCTTTCATGCAAATTTTACTTCATGTCATATTGCCTACTCATTCATGCATATGATCAATTTTTTCTTCCATGTTTCTTATGTTGCCCATAAAAGAATTTGATTCTAGGAAAATTTTGTTTTTCAGAAAGACTAGAGTGGCGCTTCTGTAGGAATCGCAGGTTTAGTGGGGGCGAATGTCGTCGAGATTTTCTCTCCTCTCTCATTCATGAAGGCCTACAGGAAACACATTCGGTGAAGGTGGCCAAAATTCCCTGAGAATTCCAGGTCAAAGGGAGTTCACATGCAAACTTGGGAAGAAATCAAGCAAATCCTGGGTAGCGGTCAAAGCTGATTAAACTTTGGAAATCAGGGCAAAAATTTCAATGTCTCCAAATCACATGAAAATTCATATACTTGTAAAGCCTATCAAAGGTAGTCTATAGCCCAAATTTCACATGAAAATGGATGTTCTAGCACATTGATATGCCATGTGCATTTTGTAAAAAATGTAATTTTTCCACTTAGACCCTACAAAATCTTGTATAAGAATTTTCGTTAGCCATATGGTTTGGCACGTATAAAGACCATATGTGGCTACATATTTGTACAAAGTTTCAAGGCTATCAGAGCTTCTTAGAGACCTTAATGCCACCTTGCAAGCTTCCAAATGTAGTCAAACTTGTACAAGGGAGATTCAGATGGGAGTTTTTTTTGCATATTCCTAAAGGAGATCTTTCAAAACATAGCCCTACAAATTTTTGAAAGAATAAGAAAATTGAAGGCTTGAAGGGCTACCACATGGCAAACAATGATTAAACCATGTTGTACGATCAAGATGAGCTCATATTCAAGGGTGGAGATGCAGTAAAGCATAAATCAAGGAGGATCCATGAGTTTTTCACCAGATATGCCTTTTTTGATGATCAAAGATCAATAATGCAGAGTTTGTCCAAAAATAGTAGCTTATCTTATCCGAATTGATGTCAGCACTGATCCAACGGTCCAGAACAGTCCCAGATCCAATGGTGGAGAATTAAGGCACCTATTTTCCTTCCCTTTGCCCTATATATCATATAAAGAACCAATCCTAACCATCCATTTGATAAATCCAATGGTTGTAATCAAAAGAAGTTGATCTTAGGGTTGAGAGTTGATTTCTCTAGATCCAAGGGCCAGAATTCATTTGAAAAACTATATGAACCCCCCTCCAAACTCCTATATCATCATTGTTAGGCATCCATAGGGCCCTTTCTAGCACATGGTTTCCTTGAGAGGATCACCCTCAGTTGAGCGTGTGAGGATCCAAGGTGGGCTAGTAAGAGCATAGTTCCTAGAATCAAGATTTAGACCTCCACTCTAGGATAAGCTCATAAACCCAGTTTCTCTTTCTTTGCTCACCCTCAGTGGAGCGTATGAGGGAGTTAGAGCTGATTTTTTGAATCTTAGGATTCTTTAGAAACACATTACAATCCTAGAAAGACATAGGGTCAATGAAGTGGAACCTATCCGTGTGACATTCGGTTGAGCTGTCATGGTGAGAGGGTCATGCGAACCACCTTTGACTAGTAGAATGCTTAGCTTGACGTTTCACAACATTCATGTATATGTTTTTCATAACAATATCTTCTAAGTCATGTCTCTTGTCTCTTGTCTCTTAGTCTCTTATATGTTTTTACATGTCTCCTTCTATCTCTTTCTATGTTTAGAAGGCTCCGCAATTATGCGTTGAACCAGTGAGGATGATCCATTGACGTTGAGAGAAAAAGTTTCTATTCATTTATACATCATGATCCATATGCATTCATACCACCCACAAAAACCCATTCTTATGAATTGATTTTTGAAAGTGTATAAGAAGCTCCATTCGTGGACCATTCTTCCTTTCAAAAGTTGATTCATGTGTGTGGTTTTCTTTTTGTTATCATCATGCATACATCCACAAGAATCCATGCATATAAATTGATTTTCAAAAGTGTATAAGAAGCTCCATTGTTGGACCATTCTTCCTTTCAAAAATTGATTTATGTGTGTGGTTTTCTTTTTGTTCTCATCTGCGTGTGTCGCGACCGGACTTGATCCACCCGGATTGGGATCACCTCCACAACGTTCAACCTTGCAGCAAAAATGTCTACTGTCAGTGTTGGTGCAAATGTACAACCCTTCACATTTGGCGTAGTATGGAAGACTATTTGTGGAAGCATTTGATGATTCATATGAACCATAGCTCATACTTACTTGATCATTTACCATTGTAAAAGGTTTATACCTTGAGAGAATCTTGTAAAAGCATAAATCTCATGGAGTTAGGAAGAACAATAGCTACGAGTTTCAATGAGAGAATAACTCCTAGATCGAGAGAATCACTTTTAGTTTGGATCCAAGTTTTAATTTGGATTCAAACTTAGGAGAAACTTCTTGTATAAAGGACCTTGAAAATCACGCGGCTGTGTGGCCTCATTTTGAAGCTCATTTTTTGAACATCTGTAGAGTTTGAGTAGATTACACCATAGATTACTCATTCCACCATCATTGAGCATCATTTCAATGCCAATGATCTTGTATAATCATGTGTTATAATACATATAGCTCATTGATAATCTCTGTCTACTTCTCTGCTATGACTACTCAGAACAATGAACTTTCTCTGGTCATATCTCACTTGATTCTCAACCATTTTGCATGATCTATAGCTTGTTGGAACTAGCTTGAAGTCTATTTTATGCTTCAGTGCATTTGGTTCAGCCATCTTGGAGAAATCATCGTCGAAGTGCTCATTGGTCATCTATTGGTTAGTCCCTAAAAAGGCAGGGGTAAGCTTTGGATTGCTAAACTTATTTCTCAGTGCATAGTCTATCATTTTAGATGATTCCACTTGTAATCATTAGCTATCTAAGCTAATTGAATACCCTCAAAAGTAATTTCATCAATTGTTACTGTATAGTGAGCACTGAGCAAAAGAACCAACATGTGTATGGACCAAAATAGCAAGTTTTGTGAGACTAGCTATTCATGAAGTAGTCTGATTTGATTAAATTATTTCAAGCATCAACTCCAAAGTTTATAGGTACTCTTTTGGTGTCAATTGCAAGCTAAAAGGGCCTAATACATAACTTTGAAGTGTATTAGTGCAGGTACAAAGCAGGTTTTAGCAGTACCAACTCACCTCCTTGAGGTATCCATCCATCTCATCCAACAGTGGTATCAGAGCAAGTTGAGGTAAAATGGGAGATGGTTTTCCTTTCTTCATTGATAAATTGGACAGGAATAATTATCAAGCATGCTCCTTGATGATGAAGACCTTTTTACAAGGAAGGAGTCTCTATGGATACATATAAGGAGATGAGGAGATGCCCATATTCAGAAGCAAAGGTCAACCGAAAAGAGAGGAGCTAGAAAGACTCAACATGGTGTGCCAAAGATGCTTTAGCCATCTCATATCTACTTAACTCTATTTCTGACTTCCTTCTTCCTCATATTAGGAATTGCAAAACTTCCCAAGAGCCTTGGGATACTATATTTTCATATTTTTTATACTGCCACTTATCTTATTAACAGGTTACCCTCTAAGTCTCTTGATGGGATGACCCCTTATGAGGCATGGCATGGTAGGAGACCATCACTTGAACATTGCAAAATATTTGGCTGTGTTGCTTATGTGCATGTTCCATCTCAAGTCGGAGGTAAGTTAGACCCTAAGGTAGAGAAATGCATCTTCATAGGGTATGATATAAATAAAAAAGGATACAGGTTTTATAATCCATCCAACAAAGGATTTATGGTCAGTAGAGATGTTGTGTTTGATGAGAATGATTCTTGGTTTGAAAGTGAATGCAGGAAGGTAAAATTTCCATATGACTTGGAAGAATAATTTCCAAGCCTCACCAAAGAGGAGCCAAGCACAGTTCAAGACATCAAGTTAGATGATGAGGACACCATCAACTTGGAAGAATTTAAAGCATGGAAATCAAAAGGCAAGGTCAAGATGAAGAGGTTGGAGGACATACCAAAGTCATCCAACCAAGCCTTATGAAGATCACAAAGAGAGAGTAAGAAGCCAATCAAATATGGGTAGGATACTTCATTAGTCACTAAGCATTCCATTTATCTTGCTAAGGATCTATCGCTTGAAGAAACTTCATCATTTGAAGAAGCAAGTACCAAAGCAGAATGGAAGGAGGCTATGGATGAAGAAATAGAAGCACCCCAAGAGAATGACACTTGGGAACTAGTACCCAAGAGAGCATCAATGTGGGTAATTGGTTCTAGGTGGATTTACAAAATCAAAAGGAACTCACATGGATCCATAAATAGATACAAAGCTAGACTTGTGGCTAAGGGTTTTGCACAAACCCAAGGAGTAGATTATGAAGAAACTTTTTCACCTGTGGCTAAGATGGCAACCATCAGAGTATTGGTAAGTGTAGCTGCATCTAGAAATTGGAATATGTACTAACTAGATGTGAAAAATGCTTTTCTTAATGGGTGGATTTCAGAGGAGGTTTACATGGCTCAACCTCTTGGCTATGAAGATCCAAACAAGGTAAATTATGTATGCAAATTGAACAAAGCCCTTTATGGTTTGAAGCAGGCACCTAGGGCATGGAACCATAGGTTAACGACCTATCTTCAAGACCAAGGGTTCATGATGAGCAAGGCAGATTCTTCTCTGTTTGTCAAGAGAAGTAATTCAAAAATGATATATTTATGTGTATATATTGATGACATCATTCTTATAGGTAGTGATGCCAATGGCATCAAACAAATAAAAAACTAGATGGTGTAGGAGTTTAAGATCAGTGACCTAAGGTTTCTGAAATATTTTCTTGGACTTGAGTTAGTATACACTAACTCTGGAATCTACATCACTCAAAGGAAATATGTGCAGGACATGTTAAAGAAGTTCCACTTGGAGAATGCAAAAGTAGCTAGCACCCCTATGGAGGTAAATCATAAATTGGGTGCTCATGAAGGTGATTTGCTTGAAGACATTGCAAGTTACCAAAGCATCGTTGGAAGTCTAACCTATGCAACATTAACAAGGATTGACATATGTTATGGAGTAAGTGTTAGGAGCCAATTCCTGCATAAACCTAGAGCACCTCACTTGGAAGCAGCTAAAAGAATTTTGAAGTATCTCAAAGGTACTCAAAATCAAGGTCTTTACTTCCCATACACATCAGATTTGGACATTACATTATACTCAGATGCAGATTGGGCAGGATGTAAGGATGACATAAGTACTTCTGGATATTTATCTTTGGCAGGTGATATGCCCATCTCATGGTCCTCTAAGAAGCAACCAACTATTGCTCTATCTTCAACAGAGGTTGAATACAAGGGATTAGCAAATGCTACACAAGAAGCTATTTGGATTAGATTACTTTACTCAGATTTGGGACTTCATACTCATTCACCTATGGTCTTTGGTGATAACACTAGTTCTTTGAATCTTGCAGCCAATCCCATTTATCATGCAAGAACCAAACATATAGAAGTGCACTATCACTATGTTAGAGAAAACCTCTTGAGAAAAGAGATTCAACTAGCATATATATCTACAAATATGCAGTGTGCTGATTTGTTAACCAAAGCACTTGATGGTACTAAGATTTGCAGATTTAAAACTATGATTGGATTATAGGATATTCATGAAGATTGATGATGCAATACAAGCCAAGATGTTTGGCTTGAGGGGGAGCTGTTGGTGCAAATGTACAAGCCTTCACATTTGGCTTAGTATGGAAGACTATATGTGGAAGCATTTGATGATTCATATGAACCATAGCTCATACTTACTTGATCATTTACCATTGTAAAAGGTTTATACCTTGAGAGAATCTTGTAAAAGCATAAATCTCGTGGAGTTAGGAAGAACAATAGCTATGAGTTTCAATGAGAGAATAACTCCTAGATCAAGGGAATCACTTTTAGTTTGGAGCCAAGTTTGAATTTGAATTCAAACTTAGGAGAAACTTCTTGTATAAAGGACCTTGAAAATCAAGGGACTGTGTGGGCTCATTTTGAAGCTCATTTTTTGAACATCTATAGAGTTTGAGTAGCTTACACAATAGATTACTCAATCCACCATCATTGAATATCATTTCAATGCCAATGATCTTGTATAATCATGTGTGATAATACATATAGCTCATTGATCATCTCAGTCTACTTCTCTGCTATGACTACTCAAAACAGTGAACTTTCTCTGGTCATATCTTAGTGAATTTTCAACCATTTTGCATGATATATAGCTTGTTGGAACTAGCTTGAAGTCTACTTTATGTATCAAAATATCAAGGCATTTGGTTCAGCCATCTAAGAGAAATTGCCATCGAAGTGCTCGCTGGTCATCTACTGTTTAGTCCCTAAAAAGTCAGGGGTAAGCTTTGGATTGCTAAACTTATTTCTCAGTGCATAGTCTATCATTTTAGATGATTCCACTTGTAATCATTAGCTATCTAAGCTAATTGAATACCCTCAAAAGGAATTTCATCAATTGTTACTGTACTGTGAGCACTGAGCAAAAGAACCAACAGGTATATGGACCAAAATAACAAGTTTTGTGAGACTAGCTATTCATGAAGTAGTCTGTTTTGATTCAATTGTTTCAAGCATCAATTGCAAAGTACATAGGTACTCTTTTCATGTCAATTTCAAGCTAAAAGGGCCTACTACATGACTCTGAAGTGTATTAGGGCAGGTACAAAGCAGGTATTAGTAGTACCAACTCACCTCCTTGAGGTATCCATCCATCTCATCCAAGAGTCATAACACTTGTTGCATTAGCTATAGCAAAGGATGGACTTCACATCAGATGGATGGGAAGAATGCTCTCCTACATGGTGAGTTACAGGAAGAAGTATATGTGACCAGCCACAAGGATATGAAGATTCAAAGCACCCAGAACGTGAAGGATTTGTATGGAGTTAAGCAAGCTCCTCATGCATGGCATGCAAGGATTGCTGATTACTTAACCACCATTAGGTTTTCTATGTGTGATGCAGATCATTCATTATATGCAAGGGAAGGTGATGATGGCATCACAATTGTGGCTATTTATGTTGATGACTTGATTGTAGGAGGTGACAATGAAGCAAGCATTAAAGAGGTAAAGCAACTTCTTATGCATGAATTTGACATGAAAGATCTTGGTGTGTTGTGCTACTTCTTGGGCATTGAGTTTATACATACAAAAACAGGTACATTCTTCCTTGCCTCAATCTATGTGTGTGATTCTCTTTGATTCTGAGAGTGTGTATGAGCTCTCTTCCTTATCTCCTTCCTCGTGACATAATGCACCTCAATATATTTCTTCAATGTATGAAACATTGGGTTTCATGCAATAAGTAATGCACTCTGACTATCAATGAGAATATGTGTAGCAACATCAATCTCCATGCAAAGATGCATCAATAGGCGTCTCAACCATATACACTCCACTGTAGCTATGAAAAATGCCTTGACTCATCTTCACAACTCGATGTCACCACTGTAGGTTGCTTCTTACTCAACCAAGATATACATGAGCCTCCAAGGAAACAACAATTACCACTAGTGGACACACGAGTACCATAACAACTAGCCCAATCACTATTTATAAAAGTTTGCAAGCATGGATGAATAGCTCTTCCATAAAAGGGACCTAAGCTCAAAGTGCCTTTGAGATATCTAAACACACGTTTCAAGGCTTACCAATGATTAGTGCAAGGGCTATGCATGAATCGACTCAATTGAGAAATTGCGTACTGCATATCTCGCCTTGTATTACATGTATATATTAGACATCCCACAACTTGCTGATAAAGAGAAGTTTCAAATGCATTACTAGAATCCTCAGTCGAGAACCTAAATCCTATCTCCATTAGTGTAGAAACTGGTTTGTAATCCTCAGAATCAAAATTTTGAAGTAGTTTCTCAACATACCTTGCTTGGTGCATGTTGGAGAAACAATCACTAATTGGACCTATATTTGAAGGTCAAAGCTTTAGAAGAAAACCACATGCCTATGTGAAGGGACAAATTCACAAGTGTATTATATTTGTAAAGTTAGTTCACTTTAGTTCTAGAAGTTTTTTAAAAAGTCACGAGAATAAGAAACTCTATATAAGTTAGTTTGTATCAACTGATGCGATGGGAAGACAATGAGAAAGTGAGTTAGTACTCATTTTGTATGATTGAGAATTGTCGGGCTTTTTTGTGTGAGAAAGCACCTATGCATTTGTGTTTTTTCATAGTTATGGAAAGAGTTTATTAAACTTCTGTGTATAAGTCTTCTTCTTCCATCTCCAGATTTTGTCTTGTGTGAAATGATTTCAAAGGTTGAAGTTCTCCAAGCAAGTCGATGCCTGGCATCGAACCTTGGCTGATAAGTCATTGTTTTCATTCTCTGAGTGTTAGCTGTTGTTGAATCTTCTAAAAACATGAAGTTTGTGGAGCAACTCGATGCCTGGCATCGAGTTTCAACATAAAGTCGATGCCCGATATCGACTTCTAACATAAAAGTGGTCTTGTTCATGTGTGTATTTAATGGGGTAATTCTGGTGCTGAAAAAGTGGCTAAAAAAGCCGAAAGTCGATGCCAGGCATCGACTTTTGGTTGCAAGTCGATGCTAGGCATCGAATTTTCATTTTTAGACAACAAAATTTACTAAAACAGGCAAAATTTCTAGTTTTGGAAAGTCATACAGGGTCATCTTGTGAAGGCCATAAGTTGAGTTCTAGAGATCCGTTTCATGCATATGATAGCTTGTTGGAAAGCTCTATCTTCTACTTTCATGCACTAAAAGATATTGGAGAAATAATATTTGAGCTAAGAGAAATTAGCAAAATACTAAAGGTATGTAATTTCAGTGACTGGAAAAATTTGAAGAAGTAAAGTTCTTGGTTTTGGCTATCATTTCTCAAAGTTTTGAGTGGCAATGAGTTAATGGTGACCATAGAGGTGTTCTAGTGTCTCATTAATTCATTTCTTGTGGTGTTTTACACATCAACAAGTGGTATCAGAGCAAAAAGGTCCTAGAGAGGAGAAGGCGACAAAGGTACGAGAAGTTTTGGAAAGTTTTCCATTAAAGTTTCAAAGGTGAAGCATTTGAAGACACAAGGCATCAAAAGGTTACTTCAAAAGTATTCTCATACACAAAGAACTCCAAAAGGTATTATCCTTTATCCTTTAAGCTCACAGGTTGCAGCAAAAGGAAAAGAGTATGGCAGATCATATCTCTATTGACAAACTGGACAGAGATAATTACCTCGCATGGGTAGAATGGAAGCCTTACTTATGAGTAAGGATCTCATGGTATATGTAACAGGTGAAGAAGAGAAGCCAGTATTTGAAGATGAAAGCCGACCAAAGAAAGAAGAACTTGATGCTTTAAAGCATTGGCAGAAGAAGGATGCAAGTGCAAAAGCTTACATCTACAATACAATCTCAGATCATTTGCTACCACACATCAGAGGATTGGAATCATCTGAAGATATATGGAATGCATTGGAGTATCATTTCCAAAGCACTACTAAAGCACGGAAAGCATGTCTATGGTCAGAGTTTACAACATTCAAAAAGAAGCCAAGTCAAAGTATTAGTGATTATGTCACTAAGATGAAGGATCTAGCAGATAGTCTTGGATCCATAGATGAAGATGTTGAAGATCACAGATTGATTGCTCAACTACTTGCAGGTTTGAGAGGGGATGAAAGGTGGAAACTTTTGTCTTATCAACAGAACTTTCATTAAATCATTATGTTCCAGATTTGAACCAGTTGCTTGGTTTGATGCTCACATTTGAGCAAGACTTGAAGGGAGTTGGAGATAAAGGACAAAGTTCTGCAATGTACATGAAGAACAAGAAGAAAGGAGATAAAGGTAAAGCAAAGGATGAAGAGGAGTCGAGTTCTCAAGTTTATTATGCAAGAGGTAAAGGCACTGGCAGAGGAAGACCAAGAGCTTTTGGAAGAGGTAGAGGTAACCAGAATAACAACAAGAAGGCTTGCTGGATCTGTGGATTGAGTAATCATTTGGCTCATGACTGTTGGCACAATCAAGAAGGATCAAACCATAATCAAAACAACAATAATAGAGGCCGAGGTGGAAGATATCAAAGTAACTTTCAAAGAGGTAGACAAAGTCAAAGAGGAGGTTATGGTAGAGGTGGAGGAAGAAGTTGGGGACAGAATCAATCCTACAACACCACCTACTACAACTATGCAAATGACACACAGAATGAAAGTCATACATCATTGATGATGAATTCAATCAGCACATCAGATAAAGAAGATCTAAAGGTATTTTACATTGACTCTGGATGTTCTAGTCATTTGTCAGGAAACATAGAATTGATGTCAGAATTGGAAAAAGGTATTTCTAGTCATATAGTTCAAACAGGTGATAATACCAGACATAATGTATGTTCAATTGGAAAAGTGAAATGCAAGAGTGGAGCAGATTTGCTAACCAATGTTTTATATGTTCCTACAATACCTAAAAACTTGATTAGTGTGGGATAGATAGTCGAAAAAGGTTTTTAAGTTAGGTTTACAAATGAAGGAGTATTTGTTGAAGATCCAGAGAATGGATATAATCAGATTGTCTCTGGTAAGAAAGAAGGTAGACTCTTTACTTTAAGAGTGCAAGGGAACATTGGTCAAGCTTTGCTCACACGTGGTGAAGGAGTGATTACAGAACTTGATCTCTGGCATAAGAGATTAGGTCACTTCAATGAAAGAGGAATAAAAGCTATGGTTGCTAATCAGTCTGTATTAGGATCAAATGTGCAGAGTCAACATATGGTTTATAAATGTGAAGCATGTCAAATGGGTAAAGCACATAGGTTACCATTTCAGGAGAAAGGATTCAAACATGATGGATTACTAGAGCTCATTCATACAGATGTATGGGGACCAACAAAAGAAGGATCTATCAGTGGCTCAAGGTATTATGTTCTTTTCATTGATGATGCTACAAGATGGATAACTTTATATGTTTTGAAGGAAAGATCAGAAGTGTTTGGAGCCTTCAAGAATTTTCATGCATATGCAGAGAGAGTCACAGGTCAAAAGCTTAAGAGACTGAGGTCTGATGGAGGGGGAGAATACTTCCCCCAATAGTTCAATGATTATCTTTGGAATGCAGGTATTAAGAGGGAAATAACCTGTAGGTATACACCACAACAAAATGGTGTAGCAGAAAGAAGGAACATGACTTTGGTTGAGTTTGCTAGAGCTATGCTAAAGGAGAAGAATTGTCCAAATTATCTTTGGGCTGAGGCTGTAAATAGAGCTACATATCTAGTGAATAGATTACCATGTGCAACTCTCAATGGAATGACTCCATATGAAGCTTGGTGGGATAAGAAACCAACACTAGATCATTGTAGAGTGTTTGGATCAATTGCATATGCTTATGTGCCATCACAACTTAGACATAAACTTGAACCAAAGGCAAAAAAATATGTGTTCATTGGTTATGATGAAAAATAGATGGTTACAGGCTGTGGAATCCTTTAACCAAACAATTTCTTGTTTCTAGAGATGTTACATTTGATGAACAGAAAAGTTGGTATGCAGATCAAAGTCATACAGCTGAAGAATTTGAAGAAGAGGTAAGAAGATGTGAGAAAGGAAAATCGATTGTGCAGGTGAATAGAGATGAAGAATATATGCAAGCAAGTACATCCAGAAGTGGATTAACAAGAAGGAATGAAGAAGCTCCTATATTTGATGAAGAGGTGTATCCAGACACATATGAAGAATGTGAACCAAGGAGGTCAAGTAGGACAAGAAGACAACCAGAAAGGTATTCTTATGACACTTCTTACATAACTCAGAAGAACTATGCATATATGGTCAAAGATGATGAAGAACCTCAGAACTATGATGAAGCTAAAGGTAAGAAGCAATGGGAATAAGCAAGGAAGAGTTCAATGCACTAGAGGAGAACAAGACATGGGAACTTGTTCCTAAACCATATGGTAAGAAAGTAATTGGAAATAAATGGGTTTATAAAGTGAAGAAGCTTGCAGATGGAAGTATAGCCAGATACAAAGCTAGACTGGTGGTGAAAGGCTATGCCCAAACCTATGGCATAGATTATGATGAGACATTCAGTCCTGTAGCTAAGATGTCAACTATTAGGACAATCATTGCTATTGCAGCTTCAAAAGGATGGACCCTAAGTCAATCGGATATAAAGAATGCATTCTTGAATGGATACATATCAAATGAGGTATACATGGAACAACCTCAAGGGTTTATAGATTCCAGGTATCCAAATTTTGTTTGCAGGTTGAAAAGAGCATTGTATGGATTGAAGCAAGCTCCAAGAGCATGGAACTATAGACTGGTGAAGTATCTCAATGATCTTGGATATCAAAGTTCAAAAGCAGATTCAAGTCTACTTATCAAAAGAACAGAGGAAGGTACAATCTACATTTGTATTTATGTAGATGACCACAGGTACTTCAGATGAAGGAATCAAGGAGGTAAAGAGATTACTTGAAAAAGAATTCAAGATCAGTGATCTAGGAAAGTTATCATACTTTCTTGGAATGGAAGTCACTTATACAGATCATGGCATATATGTATCACAAGAAAGGTATCTTCTGAATCTATTGAAGAAGTTTGATATGGAAAATTGCAGAGAAGCTTCAACTCCACTTGAAGTTAATCACAAGCTCAGTAAATATGATGGTGCAAAATACAAAGATATGAGGAAGTATCAATCTCTTGTGGATAGTTTGATTTATGCTACACTAATAAGACCTGATCTTAGTTATGCAGTGGGAGTTTTGTCACAATTCATGCATTGTCCAAAGGACCCACATTGGATTGTAGGTCAAAGAGTTCTCAGATATATCAAAGGAACTATAAAGGAAGGATTATATTATCCTTTTACATCAGATTTGAAGTTAAGAGCCTATAGTGATTCAAACTGGGCAGGTAACCAAGATGAAAAAAGATCAACTCATGGTTACATGATATATATTGATGATAAGCTTGTAAGTTGGTGTTCAAAGAAACAACATACAATAGCATTATCATCAACTGAAGCTGAGTACAAAGGACTTATGGAAGCAGCTAAGGAGGTCATATGGATGCAGACATTGTTCAAAAGCTTGGGCATTGATCAAGGTATACCTACAATACATGGAGATAATATGAGTTCAATTTATCTTGCAGCAAATCCAGTATTTCATGCAAGAACAAAACATATAGAGATACATTATCATTTCTTGAGAGAAAAGGTAATGGAGAAAGAAATAGAAGTGGAGTACATTTCTACAAAAGATCAGATAGCAGACATAATGACAAAGAGCTTGGATGGTGTGAAGACCAGCAGATTCAAAAGCATGGAAGGACTAAAAGAAAAGAAGATGATATGAAGAAACAGAGAATGTCAAATAGTGATTGAGGGGGAGCTGTTGGAGAAACAATCACTAATTGGACCTATATTTGAAGGTCAAAGCTTTAGAAGAAAACCACATGCCTATGTGAAGGGACAAATTCACAAGTGTATTATATTTGTAAAGTTAGTTCACTTTAGTTCTAGAAGTTTTTTAAAAAGTCACGAGAATAAGAAAATCTATATAAGTTAGTTTGTATCAACTGATGCGATGAGGAAGACAATGAGAAAGTGAGTTAGTACTCATTTTGTATGACTAAGAATTGTCAGGCTTTTTTTGCGTGAGAAAGCACCTGTGCATTTGTGTCTTTTCATAGTTATGGAAAGAGTTTATTAAACTTCTATGTATAAGTCTTTTTCTTCCATCTCCAGATTTTGTCTTGTGTGAAATGATTTCAAAAGTTGAAGTTCTCCAAGCAAGTCGATGCCTAGCATCGAATCTTGGCTGATAAGTCATTGTTTTCATTCTCCGAGTGTTACCTGTTGTTGAATCTTCTAAAAACATGAAGTTTGTGGAGCAACTCGATGCCTGGCATCGAGTTTGAGCATAAAGTCGATGCCCGACATCGACTTCTAACATAAAAGTGGTCTTGTTCATGTGTATGTTCAAGGGGGTAATTCTGGCGCTGAAAAAGTGGCTAAAAAAGCTGAAAGTCGATGCCAGGCATCGACTTTTGGTTGCAAGTCGATGCTAGGCATCAAATTTTCATTTTTAGACAACGAAATTTACTAAAACAGGCAAAATTTCCAATTTTGGAAAGTCATACAGGGTCATCTTGTGAAGGCCATAACTTGAGTTCTAGAGATCTGTTTCATGCATATGATAGCTTGTTGGAAAGCTCTACTCTTCTACTTTTATGCATTAAGAGATCTTGGAGAAATAATATTTGAGCTAGGAGAAATTAGCAAAATACTGAAGGTATGTAATTTTAGTGACTGGAAAAATCTGAAGAAGTAAAGTTCTTGGTTTTGGCTATCATTTCTCAAAGTTTTGAGTGGCAATGAGTTAATGGTGACCATAGAGGTGTTCTAGTGTCTCATTAATTCATTTCTTGTGGTGTTTTACACATCAACAATGCATAATGATTCCCCCTTGAATGGATACAAAGTAGATGCCAAGATAGTAGATTAAAAGACCAAGATAAGTGACATCAAAAGTATGCTGCAAATTAGTGATAAGGATAGCTTTTGCATCACATTACCTACTCAAGAATATGTCATCAACATAAAGAACAAAAGTTGTCAGATTAGCCCCATCTTTGCATACATAGAGCGTGCTTTCAATTGGACTACATGTGAAGCCAAGAGTAATCAAGTGCTTATGGATTATTTCATACCATGCATGTGGAGCGTGCTTTAGACCATACAATGATTTATCCAAGCGACAAACCATATGATCTTTCCCTTTCTTTGAGAATCCAAGACATTGCTTCACATAAACCTCTTTTTGCAAATCACCATTCAAGAAAGCTATTTTTATGTCCAACTAATGTACTTTCCAACCTCGTTGGGTAGCCAATGCGACCATAGTATGAATGGTAGTCATGCGTGAAGTAGGTGAAAAAGTTTCCTTGTAGTGAATGCCATACTTTTGCCCATATCCTTTGGCAACCAATCTAGCTTTGTAGCGATCAATGCTACCACATGAATTTGTTTTAATCTTTTAAACCCATTTAGTACCAATGGCATTTTTTCCTTTTGGCAATTCACATAACTCCCAAGTACCATTCCTATGTATGGAATCCATTTTTGATTGCATAGCACTCATCCATTGTGGATTGTCACATGCATCTTCAAAAGTAAGTGGCTCTTCATTACATGCTATTGCAATAAGATAATAATCCACAAAATTACTTGATGCATGGTGAGGGCTTGATCTTGTTCTACCAAGTAAAGGTGCACTCAATTTGCTATCATGCAAGGTTTGTTTCAGCCACTTTGGCATACTTTGTGCACTCTTGATAGACATGAATTCATTATGTTATATTTTCAACATGTATATCATGTATGGGCTGAATTTTATGCTCATTTTCAGCCATATTTTGTCGCAAATGTTTATCCATATGCGGGTGGAAATTTTCAGCAGTTCCAACCATGTTTGGATGTGTTTGGTTTGAAATTCTTTGCATTTTAAGCTCTATTTTTCTTGATTTTTTCAGCCCTTTGAGTGTCAGTTGGATGGTCTGCATGGCCATAGTCAAGCACATCACTTTGGAACAAAGGCATGAGTGTATCAAACACATTTTGTGAGCTAATTGTGGGCTGAGTTTTGCATTCAAGTAGAAGGAAAACTGAATTTTCAGCAAATACCACATCTCAACTCACAGTAATTGTGTCCCATGGATGGTACAAACGACATCCCTTACTTTCAACACTATAACCAATAAATATACATTTCTTTGCCTTGTCGTCAAGTTTGTGATGCTATTGTGATGGCATAAGAGCATATGCCAAACAACCAAACACACACATCTGAGTAACCATAGGCTTATGTCCATTCAAAGCCTCACAAGGAGTGATGACTCTCAATGCCTTTGTAGGACAAGGATTCAATACATAGTTTGCACACATGACCGCTTCCATCCGAAACTTTCAGGAAGATGCTTTCCTTTAACCATACATCGTGCCATTTCAAGGAGTGTTCTATTCTTATGCTCGACAATGCCATTTTGATGAGGTGTATATGGCACTGTACATTGGTGTGAAATTCCTCTTTCACAAAGAAAAGCATTAAACTCATGTGACATGTATTCACTACCATGACCTGTGTGTAGAGTCAAAAGCTTATTTCCAAAAAAAATTTCAACCATAGCTAAAAATGCTTTGAAGCAAGAAAATACCTCATTTTTTGCTTTCATAGGATACACCTATGTATGCTGAGTAGCATCATCCATGAAGGTAACAAAAATATACATGCTTTGCAAAAGATGGAGTCTTGATGGGACCACATACATCACTATGAGCAAGCTGCAATTTTCTTGTAGTGTGTGTATAACTATCTTTTGGAAAAGAAGCACGATGAATTTTTTCAATAATGCAACCTTCACATGCATGCTCTTCAATGGACTCAAGTGTTGACAAAACAATAACCATGTCCTTATTTTGCAAGTAAAGCAAGCTATTGAAGTTCAAGTGACCCTCTTTTATGTATCCAAGTGATACAAACCATTACATAATGTACCTGACATCACAATAATATCACCATTGCTGAAATCATGAACCATACACTTATCATCAATAAAGTGTACATGAAGTCCAACTTTCACAATCAAGGGAACTAAAATTAAGCTCTTCTTGATACTGGGTACATACAATGCAATTTTCAAGAGAATCACACCTCAATTTGAAGTCGTAAGCTCAGTTTCTCCTACTCCAATGATAGGATAAGAGGCATTGTTTGCACACACCACATGCCTTCCTTTGGATAGATGCAAAAAACCTTTTGCATGAAGTTATGTGCTTTGAAGAACGAGTATCAAAGAACCAATGTGAATCAACCTCACTCACAACCATCCATTTAGATTGCAATGCATCATACTGACATGTAACAACACATGCCCAAAAATCTTGAGCCATATTGGCTTTATCATTCCTTGCATTTGAACAATTTTCAGCAATAGACATGTTGAATTCCTTCTTCTTTTCATTATGCTTAGTAAACTTTATACACTCATCATCAATATGACCAGCCTTCTACCAATATTTGCATCTCTTCTTCTTTTGAAAATCAACATCATTAGAGGAATGAGTGGAAGAGGAAGTTTGAGGCTTTGGTTTTGATGAACCCAAAGCTCAACCATACTTGTTTTTCCCTTTTTTGTGAGATAGCAAGTGCTTGCATTCCCTCAATCAACCAATCCTATTCACTCTAGATTGTTCTTCTTGCAAAAGAAGAGACACAACCTCATGAAATGCATACATATTTGGATTCCCTTTTTCAATCAAATGGAATGTAGTGGCAAAGCTTTGAAAAGATTTTGGTAATCCTTTCAACGATGTAGAGATGAATGTTGCATCCAAAATGATCTCATCTATGTTTGCCAATTTCTCTTTCAAGCCCTTGATGCATGTCATATACACATCCATAGAATTTTCAGCCATACATACATGCTCAAGTTGCTTGCTCAAGTATGCAACATGTGCTTCATTACACATGGCATACAAAGAAGCAAGAGTCGCCCATGCGTGTCTTGATGTAGAACATGAAAGAATGTGTGAAACTATATGATGCTTCACAAAAAGTGCAATCAATGCATGAACTTGAGCATCTTTTCCATCTCATCTAAGTTGCTCGTGTATAGGTGGAGAAGAAGTAACTACTTTACTTGAAGAAGAAGCTCCAACTCTGACAATAGATTGTGAAGTAGAAGAACCTACGGGTTTTTGATCTACATCTGCCACTATGTTTCATAGTTGTTTTGCAACAAGAACATGTTTTATCATGTAAGAACACATTGGATAGTTGGTCCCATCAAGCTTATCTTAAGCTTGAAGCATGCCAAACAAGTCATTGCTGCCCTCCATTTCACTAAAGAACAAGAATGTGACAAGATCTTTACTTTAATGAAAGTTGAAATTTCAGCTCACAATCCATCACTTTGATGGCAATTTGGACTGCATGAATGGTTTCAAAATCGGGGTAAAAGCCCATTGCAACTTAGTGCAACTGCTTAAAATTCTTATTGGCTATCAAAAATCATTATTCAATGCTCCGAAGTTGATTTGCACTGTCAAAAGTGCATGCGTATTGTGACATAAAAAATTGAAACTTGAGAAGGAGCTGAACTTGCTGTGATACCACTATTGGGTGTGTGTAGAAGTGTGAGAGACACATAAGAAGAACACACAAGGAGCACAAACACAGTAAGACACATAAAGAAGATGGATGGCAGGGATAACTCTCTCTATTGATGATGATCAAAAACTGAAGTAAGAGCTGAATAATATCCTTAAGTACAAAGTACCACTACATATGATTGAATCATGTATGTGGTAACATGGGGAAAAAGCCCTCTAGCCAACACTAGAGTAAAAAGTGCCCATGTATAGGGAAGAGGTTCATATCAAAGCTACTCAAGGAACACATAAGTGTAACAGCAACTAGGCATGTGGATATATAAGACATAAACATAGGTAGAAAATGGCTTGTAGAACATTGTGGAGGGTATATGAATGTCTGTTGTGGTTAGAAATACATTTCATGCAAGTTAAGAATGTTTTATTCTCTAAATTTTGTTGAAAATTTTACCTTTGATTTTGCACCATTAGTACTCTTTATGTTTGTAGAAGATTTTTTATGGGATGGAAGAGTTTCACAAATTGCTTTATTGATAAAGTATTCACTCATGTAACAATTAAAGGATGCTTGGGATGCCACATTATATTATCCAAGAAATAAGCTTGTGTTGTTTACCTTCTAAACCAATAAAAAATTAAGAACATGAGCAAAGGTGATTTGATTGTTATTTGTTGGATTTTTCACATGTTTAGTATAGCTACCTAATTCTTAAAACATTTTTTCCCCACCCCTTTTTCGATGATGAAAGATAATCTTAATGCCTTATCATTTCATGAGTTGTTTTTTATTTTATTGCCAGAAGCTGAATTTAGACAAAAAAGTCTTATTTTGAATGTTGCATATTAAGCTTTTATTTCTCGCCAAAAGAACATGGGTAAATCTTAGCTCTTTGATAAGTAGATATGTATGAATTTTTGACAACCAAAGAAAGAAGATTTAGATGAGAAAAATGAAAAAATTAGTAGTTGTTTTTGTTGGAGTTTGAGGTCTGCAAAAGCACACAAATAACAGAAGAAAGAAGAAGAAGCTTGGGGCACAACACACAATACTGAATGTACAAAGATAAGTAACCCATTAGGGTTATAGGCGTATATACAACCTGGGGGGAAAAGCCTCCTAAAGAGGGAAAACAACGCCCCAAAAATCCTAAGTGTGTTAACACACATCACTATCAAAATATATCAAGAAATCCCCCTTCGGAGTGATGCAGTGAACAAGGAGTTGGCACTCCTGTATAAGGAAGTGCCAAGCTATGTGGAATCAATCTGCAAAAGGAAGTAAGCCCAAAGCTTTGTGGAAAGCTTCAAACTTCTCCCTAGTGAGAGCCTTTGTGAAAAGGTCTGCAATGTTCTTCTATGTGGGCACATATGCCAAACGGATCTCTCAATAGAGAACCTCTCCCTAACATAATGATAGTGCACCTCAATGTGCTTAGTGCGAGCATGGAACACACGGTTCCTCACAACTACCAATGCACTCTGACTATTAGTGAAGATGGTGGTGGCAAGAGACTAACCAACACCCAAATCAGACGAAAGGTGTCTGATCCACACACACTCAATAGTCCCTGTGAAAGCTTCCCTATAATCAGCCTCACAACTAGAAATGGCCACAATAGGATGCTTCTTGCTCAACCAAGATATGCATGAGATACCAAGCATGAATAAAAAACCACTAGTGGAAACACGAGCTAGTGGACACATGAATGTCATAGCAATCAACCTAGTCAGAATGAGAAAAAGAATGTCACCCTTGGGATAAAACAATCCAAGTAGTTGGGTACCACTTAAGTAGGGAAAGTTGCACTTAAACACCTGCCACTGCTTGACACCTGAGCAATGCATAAACCTACTCATCTGAGAGACAACAAATTGAATATCAGGCCAGTTAATGAATACGTTAATCAAGCATCCACAAACTTGCTAATATTGAACAAAATCAAATGCATCTCCAACATCATGAAGACTCAACCATAAACTTGTTTCCATAGGAATGGCAATAGTTTTGTAGTATTCAAGGCCAAAATGTTGCAATAATATGTCAATATATTTTGTTTGACACAATGCTATTCCACGATCAACTTGCATAAATTGGATGCCCAAATAATGATGCAAATGCCTCAAATTTGACATCTCAAAAGAGGCATGAAAATTAGCCTTAAAATCAGCAATATGCTTCTCATTAGGACCAGCGACCAATATGTCATCAACATAGACATCAATGATCATAAGCACATCATTTGCACACTTAACATATAAGGTGCTCTCAGTTGGACTGTTCTCAAAACCATGTGGAATCAAGTAAGCATGTATTTTTTCATACCAAGTGCATGGTGCTTGCTTCAAACCATATAATTCCTTTTTCAACCTGCACACTTTGTTTCCATGCCCTTTTTGCAAAAAACCATGGGTTGCAGTTCTTCATGTAAGTCATCATTCAAAAATATAGTTTTAATGTCCAACTGATGTACATTCCAACCATGATGGGCTGTAAGTGCACAGATGCTACGAATGGTAGTCATTCGACATGTGGGTGCAAAGGTCTCATCAAAGTCAATGTATCTTTCTTGAGCATAACCTTTTGCAACAACCCTAGTCTTATACCTGTTAACTGTTCCATGAGGCTTATGTTTCAACTTGTATACCCATTTAGTGTCAATGGCCTTTTTGCTTGGAGGAAAATCACATTAAAAAAAAAACCATTCTTCAAAATAACATCATATTATGATTGCATGGTAGCCATCTAATTTTCTAAACTTTGTGCTTCATTAAAAGAAATAGACTCATTCTCATCACAAAGACTAGAGGAAGCCATAGCATAGCAATTTGATGCAAAGGAATCACTATGAAAGAGCCTGAACCAGTACGATATGATAGAGGTGCATCTAATTCGCTATCTTGCAAAGTTTGCACCAACCATTATGTAAAACTGCATCAAGAATGGAATGTTCTACATCATCATGTGAAACCTATAAAGGCTGAGAAGTTGCCTCATTTGTACCAGCACTTGACTGTCCACTTGTAAAAAGAGGCAGTAAAGTGTCATAAACGTCTTTGGAGCTAACTGACGTCTCCTTAGGACATGAAAGTAGTGGTTGAATTGCATCTTCCACAAAAACAACATCATGGCTAACCAAAATGCATTTAGTCATGGATGATATAGACGATAGCCTTTGATTTTAGAACTATACCCAACAAAAATATATTTGATTGATTTATCATCTAATTTTTTACGTTGTTGTTCATCGTAATGCATATGAGAGACAACCAAAGACACACATATGAGCAATAGATGGCATGCAACCATGCAAAGCCTCATATGGAGTGATAGATTGCAATGTTTTGGTGGGACACCACATTGTAATCGTGCAAACTCACAAATTATGAAAATTATGTAGATAATTTAGCATATGCACTTTAAGATTCATGGGTTATGTGGATAACTTACAATATGCAAAATAAGATTCATGGGGTTTTTGAGATGCATAACTTGGGCAAAAACATTTTTTCAATATGAAATTTTTAGTTTTTTATATTTGGGAAAAATTGATGTATCTTTGTCATTGTCTAAGCTTGGGCTACATTCTAAACACGTTTGTGAGGGTTTTATTGAATAAGATGCGACATTCTTCCTCTTTCAAAGATGGTAAAATTTGTACTAGGCATAGATTATAGCTTGTTCACAATGATATGTGCAATTATATTCCAAAATTACTTATCTTTGTGTTTTTTATCCATGAATATTTTAGGCATGTATGGGTTTCTTTGCTTAAAGCAAACTCCAAGTTTTTTTGTGCCTGAAACACTACTTGGTAGGATTGAAAATGTTGTTACATTTAAAATAGATAATCTTTGTTTTGTTCAAGGATGATAGTATGTGTCTATTGAATTCAATGCATTGTTGGTTAAACATGGAGTAAAAAATTAAGTGTACTATGCCGTATAATCTTAATAGAATGATGCTATTGAGAGAAATATGCCTCTCATGTAAATGACAAGATTCATTATCATAGTTTGGAGTTTACATGTGTGGCATATGTATATAATACATGTTCCATTAAAGCATTTGAGTTCATCATTTCTTATGAGGCTCGACATTAACTCTCTTCATTAGTTGCTTATTTGTGTGTTTTCGTTTTGATGCACATTATTGCTTGACCAATGGTGCAAAAAATGGATGAAACTATTGTGAAATGCATTTTTTTGGGTGTAATTTTGAGGAAAAAATTGTTTGTATGATTTGTAAACTATGTACATTTTTTTTACCCAAGATATAATTTTTTTATTTGTAGATGATGCAAATCAATCAAATTGTGTATCCATTGAGGTGATTTTTTTAGCATATGTAGGTCTTCGCCGATTTATAAATCATTTCATGATTTACTTGACGAGAGAATAGACATTGAATTAGAAATAGATCATGCCGAAATTTGATGCATACTTTCATTGAATAAAATATGATGCACGTTTGTCTTATCGTACTTGCGAGAGCTCTCATGGTGCCTCTTGTGCACCATATTGTTTTGAAATAGTGGTGGTTGTTAGTATATTTTGGTAGTGATAAGTGTGAACATATTTAGGCCCATCAAGGCACTTTTTTCCCTCTTTAGGAGGATTTTCCCTGGCTTGTATATACATCTATACACCTAACAAGCTTCTTATCTTTTGTGCATTTACTTATTAATACACACCATGTTGTGCTCCATGCTTCTTCTTCTTCCTCGTGCTGTTTGCTTCGCTAATCCTCACACTCCAACAATTGGTATCAAAGTAGGTCATTACTTTTTGTACAACATCATCGGCACCCTTCCGGGCATTTTTTGAGAATCACACAAAATTTGATTAGCATACTCAGGGTCATTATTACTTCAAAACATCTATGTTTTGTAGAGTAAAAAAATGATCTCGTTTCAACCTTTGAATGCACTATCATAGAAACTAGGTAGGGAATTTGGTCCTTTTATGCTAAAAATGTATACACTTATACTCAACAATACAAGTGCTCAAAGTTTGCTACAGGTTTACTGGAGCTCAATGTGGTATTTTGTTTAACGTTTTTGATAAACATTCATTTTTTTGCATCAAAGTAGGGAATTTGGTCCTTTTATGCTAAAAATGTATACACTTATACTCGCCAATACAAGTGCTCAAAGTCTGCTACAGGTTTAGTGGAGCTCAATGGGGTATTTTGTTTAACATTTTTGAGAAACATTTAATTTTTTGCATCAAGGTACAATCACTAGCCATGGCTGAAAGCAGTGATGTATTTTGTATCTTGGTTATTGAGAATAAGTTGAATGGTTTTGAACTATCCATTATGGGCATACATGATGTGTAACATATTGATAGCAAAAGGATTGTAGAATGTTGTGTAGGGTGTTGAAATACATCCTTCTATACTTGTAAATACTATGACAAAAGGTGACATAGGTGGTGTTGACGATGATGAACTTCATTTTCTTGGTCCTACTATGATGCCTATTGCATCTACTACAAATTAGCTTCGTTGGGATGGTAGGCATGCACATGCACGTGCATTGATAGCTTTGTCCACCAAACGTGCTAGTATCCCTCACATTTGTTAATGTAGAACAACCAAAGATGATTGGGATACTCTTGCCACACTATAATAGGAAACAAATGAAGCTTGTATTGCTTACCCTAAAAAATAGTTGGAGAGTATGCATGTGAATGAAGGAGATTCAATGAACACTTTTTTGACAAAGATCAAAGATTTGAAAGAGCAATTGGTTCCTACAACAAAAATCTTGCTAGATAATTTACTTGTACATATTATTCTTAATGATCATCAAGATTTTTATCAAAGTTTTTCATCTAATCTTTTTTTTTATGATGAAAGGAAATTCAAATTCCTTAAGTTTTGAGGAGTTAGTCTCTATTTTGCTGCAAGAAGATCAATCTAGACAAAACAAATCAATAATGTGTGTTGTAGATCAAGCTTTTTTAGCTAGTCAGAAGGGCTAAGGTAAATTGAGCTCATCTACTAGTAAGTAGAAATTTGCTAATGTTCCAGAGTCAAAGAAGAAAGATAAAGATGATAAGGAAACAACTTTGCAAGTACTATAAGTCAAACGATAATGTGATTAAGAGTCATTCTAAACTTGTTGCAAAAGAGGCAACAAAGAAAGAGGGTGGAATAATCGTTGTAGAGGTATGTACTCCTAAAATTTAGTTTGCTAATCTTGTTCAAAATGAATAACTGACATTTATCGAACATGCATCTTTCCTTTCTTTATTACCACTTCAAAGTCATACTCCATAAGTATTAAGAACTATTTAACTAGGAATCCTGTTGCACATGGTTTATTTACCAAACAAAAGGGTGTTTTAGTCTACAAAAATCTTGAATTTGTTAGAAATAAAGTACTGTCTAAACTTTTCACCACATAGACCATGCCTAGACCTTCTCGTTGTATGGTGGTATAATTCCTCATAACCGTATTTAATTGATTACTGGCATATGAAATAGGGAAGTCCATTTTACCATCATCAACCAGTTGGTCTAGGATACATCTATTGGAGTTCGAGGTTTGTGGAACCATACAAACATCACAAGGAATAGGAAGAAGCTTTGCAAAATGCTTCAAACTTCTCCCTAAGAAGAGCCTTTGTGGAAAGGTATGTAACATTATGGTGTGTGGGCACATAAGCCAAACTCATCTCTCTAGTAGAGAACCTCCCCCTAACATAATGATAGTGCACCTCAATGTGCTTTGCATGAGCATGGAACACAGGGTTCCTCCCAACTACCAATGCACTTTGACTATCACTAAAGATGGTAGTGGTAGAAGACTCACCAACAAATAAAACAACCAAAAGGTGTCTAAGCCACACACACTCAACAATCATTATGAAAGCTTCCCTATACTTAGCCTCACAACTATAAGTGGCGATGATAGATTGCTTCATGCTAAACAAGATATGCATGAGCTACCAAGCATGAAGCAAAAACCATTGGTGGACACACAAGGTTCATAGCAACTGTGTTGACCTAAGTACCACCTTAGGGACTTGCGGAGAAAGAGACTATACCTCAATCCCCTCTCAAGTACATATAGTGGGGATTCACGCTTTTAAATATCAATCCGATGAGTATACAAACCTAGCCGAGTGTATGAAGACACGCAATCATGTGATGATCAATGCAAATGAACTACTCAAAGAGTGCAAACAAGGCAAAGACTAATCCAATCAAGCTTCAACTGTCGGTCATGGCGAAACGATACTTGGTGCAGCAGCCGTCAGTATTTTGGACTTTTCTCTCAGCTCCGAACTCCAAAGATAGAGAATGGCATATGCGTTTCGAAGCTCTCGAGAAGACGCATCCAATGGCAGTGCTTTCACTCAATTCTGACACTCCTACTTTAAGTTATGAGCAAAATACTGAGTCGCGGGAATTACCTTCCTACACTTCAACACTTCCTACACTTCGCACACACATTACCTACAACAAATAAACACTTTCATGGACTGACAACACTTTCTAACACTCTTTCCAAGCAATACACATGCATACAAGCTCACAGAGAAGAAGATACAGAGTGAGGAAGACACAAATTCGAATTTCTGTGCTCTCTATTCTCACAATGGCCAAAAAGTCCTTTACAAAGAGTCACATTTGACTTATATACCTGTGCCCTAAAAATGGTCCTTTCACACAAGAGACCGGCACTTTATTCACTAAAGGGCTAATTTCCTACTATTTTACATGGGTAAATCTCTACTCTTCTATGGGGATGCATCTAGAGGACTCCTCTAGTGCATTTACAACGGAAAATATATACAAGAATGGTTATGATACAAAAATATGTTGTCCAAATCGGAAAAATTTTGGGGCCCTTCTTTTTCTCTGCCTTGTGCTCTTTTTTGCTCTACAACACTCTCCCCCTCTTCGTCTATGTCGTCCCTTGACAGGCTTTGCTTCTTGTCTTCAGTTTGCTGTCCGCACACAACCCTTGGTCAGTTTTGCCTGATTCTTGATCTTGCATTACGTTTTAGAGGCGCTCTGATTTGTCCTGGTTGCACACGTCGGGCCCTACTGTATTATTCAAAGCCTGTTAATTTGGTTTGCCACGCACGCCATTAGTGCTCATATGAGGATGTAGCTAGTAAGCCTTGATCAGAATCCTCTGTTACTCAAGAGGTTGAAGCACCTTCATATGGAATACTTGTTGTCCCTGACTCGTCTCTTCGGCTGCGTGTTTTTCCTTGGTGTGTGTGCCCCTGCGGGGCTCTGTGCAGAGATATATCTTCAGATATTTCCTTTTAGTGAAGCTGCTTCTTTCGTTGTCTTCTTCTTTTCTTTCTTTTACTTGATTCTCCCTCAACACTGCCCCCCTCTTGGACTCTGTCGTCCCCGACAGGCTTTGATAAGCGACGGGCATATGTTCTATATACTGTTTGCTCTGTGTCATTTAGCAGATTGGCTTCACGTATCATTAGCTATTTCCATTGTTCTGCCTTCACACCGTCATTGGGTGGCTGTCTATGATCTGCGAAGAAGCTAAGCTCGTATGCTACTAATCTGGCATTTAAATTTGACGACATCTTCAAAAAGATTTCGGAATCAATCTAAAAAAATCCGGTAAAGAAAGCTTCTTCAAAAGTTTGCATATATACACTTGGCAAGAACATCAATCTGGAATAATAAGCCATTATTGTTGGTCGACTTGGCATAACCGATAGATCAAAAATGAGGATTTCAGTGCCTTGATTAATTCCGATGAAATTCAAAAAGGTGTAGGCCGCATGCTTGAAGACCTTGAGTACTGTAAGTATCATCTAAGTATCTTATTGGTCATTTTGACAGTTAAGTCAGGCACTGTCGTATAATTTTGCAGCCAAAATTCGATGGTTTTGACCATATAATCCTCCGTTGGCAAGTAATTATGTGGTGGGCTTGGTAGTAGCGGATAATTCAGCCATTGATTATTTATTGCGCCATTTCTTTGCAAGTCTAAAAATTCTCTGGCATCTCTTCTTCGTGGTATAGGACAAAATGAAGGGTTTACCTGTAATAAATATGGTGCTGCTTGCCAATGCACCCGTAGTGTGGGATGTTTCTCCAAAAACTTTCTTCTCCAGATTGGTTGTGCAGCTTCGAACTCTTCTTGGCTGTATGTGAATGTGTCTTGTTTAAAATTGAGTTGCTCATCTGGACTCTTCTTTGTAATCTTCTTTATATATCGTCTTGTTTTCTCTTTCAATAGTCCGTACGGAATATTGAAAGGCTTCATTATCTTGTCCAGGTCTTTACCTTTGATCTTGGCCTCTTTCATCACCTTAATGACTTCATTTTCAAAATTCTCCGTCAATCGGGACACCACTAGTGCCCATTCCTTCTGACTTATTTCTGCAGTGTATGGCATCGGATGATCATCATGTATATCCGCCATCTGCTCATGTATGGGAGAATGATAGATCGGGGGGGATAGAGGACGTACCTCTACCTCGTCAGTAGGATTTTTCTTTATTGGCTCTACTGGTGTCCCGATCGGTGCTTTCTCTTTTATTTGAGTCTTTAATTGTGCTATGCATTCATCTTTCTCTTTTACTTCTTGCATGGCTGCCCTGAGTGCTTCTTTTGCTGCAAGTAACTCATTTCCGATTTCAGCCACATTATCCATGTTTTCACTGTAGCTTGTTGCAAGTTTTCCATGTGCTATATTTAACTGCTTTTTTAATTCATTGATTTCTTGACTGTGCGTCCGTTCTGATTCTTCTCTCCCTGCGCGCTCTTGTCTCAACAAATCTGCATATTGTGCGATCTGATCTCTTAATTCTTTTTCTTTGGTTTCTGAGGATTCCTGTTGCTCAATCGGTTGATCATATAATAATGATTTCATTAATTCTTTATTTCTGCTTCGCAATGTGTCATTTTCTTCCAGGTATACCTTGAGCTGTGTCTCTAGTAGAGTGCTTCTAGCTCTCATTCTTTCTTTGTCAGCCTTGTTTGCATCATGTAATTTTTGTAAATCAACGAGCTGTGCCTGGAGTTGGTGATGCTGAGCCATTAATGATTCATATTGCATTTTTGTTTCGAGCAACTCATTGCTTTTGACCTTTATCTCTTTTTGTGCCTGGATGAGTTGTGATGACAGTTGTTCGCTCATTATCTGGAATTGACTTTTTTCTTGCATGGCCCTATCATAATCTGCATCTATGTCCATCATCTGTTGTTGGGTATCCATCGCTGTCTGAATCATTTGCTTGACTACCGGCTTCAGTTGAGTGACATCCACATTCAGCCATGTTTTTGGAATGCTTGGTTCTTCGCCGGTTGTGACATCTTTGCCCTGAGCCACATGTAATGTAGTGTCATGGGGCTGCCTAATTTGAAGTTGGATCCTTGGCTCAGCCACCATGTCTTCTTTGTTTCCTTGAGGTGTATCATCAGGTACCTTAATCACAATTGGTTCTTTAGTTTGTAGCTCCTCCGAATCCACGTTCCCTAGAGTTTGTACTTCCTCTTTGATAGGTGGTTGGGCATATGTGACACCGGTTGGAGCTTCCTTGATGCTTATCTTTGTAGTATCATTCAATTGAATGACATGCTCGGGTATATCAGAATCTTCCACTCTCTTTCCCTTTTCTTCGTGGTTGTCCGGTGTCACTTCGACCTGATTGATTTCATTCCATTCTTCTTCTTGAGTTTCTGTTCTGATATCAGTGTCCAGAGTGTCTTTTTCAGCACTGGATTCTGTGTTGGAACTAGAATCATCTATGCCTAGTTCCTTGTATCTTCCTGGTTGTTTTGGTTTCTTCTCTGTACTCCTTTGTTGTTTCTCTTGACTTGCCTGTCTATAATGATGACCTTGGACATTTAAGTTGACTTGGCCTCGCATATACTGGTGTGTCTCTTTGAGGGCCGCAGATAGATCTCTCTTAGTAATAGGCATTTGAGTTTTTGTAAGCGTCGGAAGGACATGTGTCCGCTTAGATTGAGGTGTAGCTTGAGCTTCCTCTTCCCGTAGACACTTCGTACCCCTCATGGGTTTTTGTGAGCTGGTTCCTGCCTCTTCCACAACCATAGCTACTTTCTTTTTCTTTGGGACTGTAGCAGACTTTGCGTATTGAGCTAACCCTTCTGATGTGGGCATCTCACGTAAGCAATTTTTCATGTCAAGAGCTTCGTATATAAGTAAAGTCAAAGCCGAACTTCCATTCAAGAGCTTCTTCTGACCCCATCTTTTCTGGGCTTCAAATAATCTCTCTTGTATATACGGAGTTAGGTTCACTTTGTTACCCACTTGCCTCATTGCATGTGATAATAATTGTACCACAATCTTTTGCGGAGCAGTATATCTATTCATGCTCGGGAAACAAAAATGTTGGTGTACCAAACGTACAGCATCTTCGATGTCTACTCGGTTAATATCCACAAAGGATCTTTTCTTGGCGTCATGGCATTCCTCCTTGACATTAGTAATTCCTTCTTGGTTCCATCCGAAAGCTTTGTTGATCAACTCATGTGTGAATTGAATTGTCTTCCAAGTTCCGACTTTATCCAATACGCGTGCTTCCGCAACTGATATCTTTGTAGCTGCAAGCTGCAGTGTGTTCATTACCTGAGTGCATCTCTGAAAATCAGGTAGATAAATAGGTATTCTGAGAAATGCATCTATCCCTGCTTGTGTCCATACATCTTCGATATGCGGTAATCCTTGTATTATTGTTTTGAAGTCCTGTGACATGATTGGAAAATAGTGATCCCTATCCATGATCTTGATAGTTGCCATAAAAATGATTTCTGACACTGGTTGGTCATCACGAAACCAATGGCCTCTGACTTTTGTTATTGATTCCAATGGAAGAAGTTGCACCTCTTCCTGTTGCGTAGCTTCTGAATCAGAAGATGCCATCTGCACTCAATATAGAGTATGAGTTAGTGGCCATATATTATCAGAAATCCTCCTCTATATGTTTGGCAAAAGCTTGACATTGCTCCGAGTGAATGGTGTCGTCCCTTTTCTGTGGGTGTGAGAAAGGTGATACCTGGATTTTTCCCAAATAATTTTTAAAGATTTTTTGATGTTCTCAACTGAAAAGAAAAACAAAAAATTAGGTCATAGCCGAAGCGATTATTAATTTTTGAGTGGTTTTCAGAATATATGTACAAGTGCTCTCCTATTTCCCAAGAGGAAAATGTGCTCTACTATCCTGAAATAGAAGAAAGCTGTGCCGAATGCTTGGCCTTGTAATGTGCCCTATCATGCATACTTTGGGTCTCGAAGGCTCCATATGTGTGCAATTGGAAGTAGTTGGTTGATGCATGCCGTTTGTTTTGTCTTTCGGTATCCAAATCTGCTTCATTTTGTTGGGCCTTGTTGTATGTTGCCCATTTCCGATGAATGTGGCTCTTTTCTTGTTGTATGTCTGCTCTATCTGATTTGTAAATCTCGGATTGGCTTGGGTTACAATCGCAGACTCCTTCTTTCTCCAGTAGCTCCTTTTTTGTGGCTGTTTTGCCTGTGGACCATATTGGTTCTTCTTGTGCTGAGGATCATCATTTTGGCTTAGCTTCTTTGGAGCGCATGACTTAGGAATCCAGATTTGCGAACGATCCGGTTGAGCGGCTACTACTTTCTTTGGAATCCATATTGTAGCAGTTCGTCGATGACTTCGTTGCTCCGACTGAATTGTTTTCCTATTTGATTGGTTGTTCTGATGTCGGTTGTGCTTCTGTCGTCGAAGATACTCCTTCACTTGATCTTTCTTTATCCACGCTTGGTTAGAGTATGGAATAGGGTATATTTTAATAGGTACAGATTTTGGATTATTCATAGGACTAGACTCTTTTGTGCATGGTGTTTCACTGAGGTTGGCCTCAAATTGATTGACACTTTTGTGACTTGCTAAACTAGAAGATGGAATGCAAGCAGAATTCAATGTCTCCTCACAAGAAGTACTTGACGAAGGGTTTTCTATAGTGCTAGTGGACATACACTCATGATTTTGTTCATTGAAATGAACTTGTTGCTCTACACTCGCAGCTTTGCTTGGTCGTTCTTCTAGCAGACTGAATACCTCACGATGTCCTATCCTAGCTGATATGTATCCTAAAGCCAATTGAATGGTCACCTCATATTCGTAAATCCAGTCTTGACCTAACACCACGTCTTCGAGTAAATCCTGATCACGACACACTATCAACTTCTGTTCCATAGTGTTATTGCCAAGATGCAGAGGTAAGGTTATCTCACCTACGCATTGAGTGATTGTTCCTCCTATTCCTATCAACTGTGCTATCGATGGACGTACTTCCTCCTTGAGTTTTTGGGTCAAAGAAAGCTTGATACAGCTTACAGCAGCTCCTGTGTCAATGAGAGCATCCACTAAATGGTACTCTGTTCTACCTGCTCCCAAATTCAAATATGGTTGTGCTCTTTGTGAACCCGCGCTTTGATTGGCTCTAAAATTAGCCATTGGGATGAGTTCTTCTCCTAGTCGATATCTCTCATCTCGCTCTCTCATCCACTCTTTGCGTTTCTTTATTCTTTCTAGTGCTTCCTGTCTCGCTTCTTCTCGTATCCTTTCCTCTTCTATGCGTCTATTATTGCCCTTGATTAATCGTGACATTGTTTCTTCAGTCAATGGTTCTAGATATTTTTTCACTCGACATCCGCTGATATAGTTTGGTAATACATCTCCATCTAAGGTTGCTAAACTAATGGCTCCACTTGTAGATATGCAATTAATGATTAATGGGCCATATCCTCTCTTCTGCAACTTCTTAGCATGTTGTTTCAAGGTATATACCAAGACTAAGTCACCTTCCTTCAAATTTTTGTCCTTAATGTGAGCATCAAAGTATGCTTTCTGTCACCTCTTAGCAGCATAAATGCCTGCTACTGCTTGTAACCTAGTTTCGTGAAGTTTTTCTATTTGATCCAATTGAGCTGATAGTTCATGTCCTGTCCACTCATAAGTGGTTGCAACTCTGAGAGTGGGAATTAAGAAATCAATTGGTAAAATAGCATTTTGTCCATATACTAAGTTAAAAGGAGTAGTGCCTATGGCGGTTTTGTAGGCTACCCGAAATGCCCATAAAGCATGGTGTAATTGCTTATCCCAATCAGATCTTCCATTGTTGACAATTTTTGTGAGAACTGTACACAAGATTTTATTCGAACTTTCGGCTTGTCCATCGGCTTGTGGGTGATAAGGAGCTTATTTCTTATGAATTACTAAGAATTCATTCAATAAGGCTTCTATAACTTCATTCACAAAGTGCGTACCTCTATCACTCACAATTTCTATTGGTAATCCGAATATGGTGAAAATGTTCTAAAAAAGAAACTTGGCCGTAGTTCTTGCGTCATTTTTCTTGGTTGCTTTGGCTTCTACCCATTTGGTCAGGTAGTCTGTGGCTACAATTATATATTCAGCATGGGATCCTTTCGCTGGTGGGCTAATCGGTCCTATAAAGTCTATTCCCCATTTGGTGAAAGCTCTGGCACTTATCATGGGTCTTAATGGCATCTCATCTCTTCTAATTGGATATTTCGTTCGTTGACAGGTATCACATCGTTGGACATATGTCATGGCATCTTGATGTAGAGTTGGCCACCACATTCCCGCAAAGAGGATCATTTTTGCTGTCTTATCTGCAGAGAAGTGCCCTCCTGCAGCTCCTGTATGTGCCATCTCAATGCTCTCATAGTCCTCCTTCCATTCTTTCTCTATCATTTCTCCTTCTTCAGCCTCCTGAAGGACTACTACATAAAGACTAACATCGTATCCTTCCTCATCGATACATTCATTCATAGTTATTACTTCTTCGTTCACACATACATCGAGGGTCGCTAAAATCTCCATCCAACCATGAGGTTCAAACTCTTCATCCAAAAAGACTTGCGGCATGTAAGCTGGATCTTGTACAGACCTAGCTACGCCTTGCCTTTGCTGCCATCCCTTTCTCCTATCCTCTTCTTTTTTGGCAGTTTGACATATCCATAGATGTGTGTCCTCGTTCATCCAAGTCTTGTCACTAGAACCTATGCTGTGAATTGATTGGTCGTCTTCTTCCTTATGAATTTGGTTCCATTGTAAGGGGGGAACATCTTGATATGTATATGTGTGGAGATTTATTCTCGTGGTGGTTCCTTCATGTTGTAGGTATACCGCATCCTTTCCCCAATCTTGCACAACCTTTAGTTGTCTCATGAAAGGTCTTCCGAGTATCATTTCATAGTTGCTCGCCCTTTCAAATTGACAAATTGCTAAGGTGTGTTCAAATTCAACTCCGCATGTGGTGAAAACTACTCGTTCCAATAATCCCAAGGGTCTTTCAGTGTGTTCGTCAGCCATTTGTATTTTCATACGCGTTGGTCTTAAAGCTGGTTTTCCCCATTTCTCCCAGATTTCTCTAGTGGCAATGCCTACGCCAGCTCCTGAATCTAAGATGGCTTTGGTGGTATATCCCCTATAAGTAATTGGAAGGCAAGTGTTTCCTTCGTCTCCCTCACTAAAATCTCCTACCTTGTCCACTGGGATCTTCACTGTGTTTACTTCATCTGATATCTCCTTTTCTTCCGCCTTGTTCTCCAACTGGCTGATTAATTTTCCTTTTAGATGTGGTTTAGCCTTCAGCAGTTCTTCTAAAGTTAGGGTACAAGGGATTTTCACTTTTTTAAGGTGTTGTATGATATCCGACGTTTGGACTGATGGGTTCGGTTCTTTTTTCCTTATTGAAGGGATACAATATAATTCTGACTCATGTTCATACTCCCCTGTGTAATTGGGCAAAACCTTTATTCCTTCATCTCCTTTGTCACTTGGATCCGCTGGTAAGATTTCTTCTGAATTTAATTCAGGTATTGAACCCTCTATTTCATTTTCTGCTTCTAATTCTTCAAAGGGTGGTTCAATCCCTTCCACTTTCTTCCATCTGTCCTCTTGGACTCTTGCCCACAAATCTTTAGGCCATTCCCCTTCTACTTCGGGAACAATGGATCCTTCCCTTTTATGCTCACAATAATTATCATTCAGTGTCTTACTTACTTCAGGTTCTTTGGTATCATTAGAGATGACGCATTCTTGGAATTCTTTTTCAAGAATTCGTGAATTAGGTAATGGAAGAGCAGGTTTTTCTAAAGTCCGTTGGGCAACTTCTATCAATTTTTTGCAAATCTCCAACCTCTCTTTCTCTAGGTCACCTCTAGGATATTCTCTTTCATGTTGTTCTATAGTAGGTCCTGCTCTTATTCGTGCCTTGTATGCCTGAATCCACATGGCTAATTCTTCAGGCATGGGATCTGCTAAGACTGATCCAACCTCTTCTTTCTTATGCTTTTCACTTTTAATTTCTTCTTCTTTTTTCTGTTCCTCTTTTGGATTCTGTTCGTTCTTCTCATTTTCCTTTTTCTGCAGTAATTTATTTCTTTTATCCTATCTCTACGGTTCTTCCATCGTTGGGTTCTTTTACTTACCACACTTTTCTCAGGCTCTTCCGAGTCTTCAACTCTCTGTGGTGTGGGTGTATTCGTCTCTATGTCACTCTGATTGTGTTTTTCAGCTTTTTCTAGGGTCTCTCTAGCTTTGGCTCTCGTTATCGCTTTCAATGGTATAGTGTATTCCTTATCGCTCCCTGATGACTCGATTACTTCTATCACATTGATTTTCACGTTGGGTGTAACTTTGTTGGGATTCTTGGGGCAATCTCTGAAGAGGTGTTCCTTACCACAATCACTACAGTAGCCTTCCTAGACTCGTTGTGGTGGTGGTGGGTTTGGCAATGTGCATTCTCTGATATAATGATCACCTCCACATCTGTAACATGGTCCTCTGGGTACAGGCGGTCTATTCATGGGTCGGGGTGGTACGGTTGCTCTATGAGCTGTGTACATCATTGGCACATAATCCTGCTCATATCCATACGAGCTATCTTGTGTTTCTATGTCATAAGCGTATGGGTCGTATGTTTGTCCATATTCTATCAGTGAGCTCTCATAAGAGGGATATGCTCCTTGACTATGGTCATATGATGAGTCATATGATTCATTACTAACCAAAGGTGTGGTTGGGACTATTGCTCTCTCTAGATTTTCTTCAGGTTGAGCTCTCTTGACTTGGACAACATTCTGAGGATGGGGTGGTTGTTGTCCTAGTACCGGTTGTGGTTGGGTGTATCCTTGATACGCATATGGTCGCGGCACTGGTGCCTGTTGTTGATAGGTAGGGTATCTCCATGATTCACCTCCTTGCTCTCTCTGTGGGTATCCATAAGGTCTCATGTATGGCTGTGCTGGTCGCGCTTGCCTCTTGTAAGGGCAATTCTCTATGCGGTGATTTATATACTTTTGTTCTATACTACAATATTGTAGAGGTCCTGGGACAGGTGGTCTATTATAGCCATAAGCAGGTGGTGGGACTACTCCCCTAGTACACAAGTGAGAAGGATGATCACCTCCGCACTGCATACATCTTCTGAGCATGGGCACTCTCATAGGGTTACTGGGGTAGTTCCTCTGTCCTTGAACGTTCAACTTCTTTGCTAGCAAATTGGCTATCTCCTCTACATTGTTTTTAGGAATTGATGTGCTAGTGGCAGAATCTTCGCTTTTCAAGCTACCTTGAGGTATTTTCAAATCTTCTGCTAGGTTGTCTTCTAGGTCTATACATTCCTTCATGCACTCTTGCAAAGTTTGAACTCTCTTTACATATACTAAAGATCTCAAAGATCCGTTCAACAATCCTTCCAAAAATAATGATACCATTTTATTTTGGGTAGGTCTCTCTTCTACTGGGCATCTGTCCACATACTGTTTGAATCTTCTTGCGGCCAATCTTACTGATTTGGTAGGGGCTTGCTTAAAGCTATGGATCAATGATGATGAGTTGTTTTTAATTCCCGACTTAGTGAATTCCTCAATGATTCCTTGATATACTTGTTCCATGTTTTGAAAACCATTAGGGTCCAATGGCTGAAACCATGCTAATGCCGTGTCTGACAATGTAAGACCAAAGGACTCATATTGGATTAAGAAGTCTTCTACTTGTTCGGCTCTGATTACTTGTTTAAATTCAGCTATGTGATTGTAAGGTTCACTAGAGCCATCGTAGTGGTTTCTCATGCATTTGGCAACTTGAATTGGCCTTAATCTTCTTCTTGCTTCGGGCGGTCTAGGCATTACTGGGAAAATTGGTCTTCCTATGGGTATGCCCGGTCCTCTTGCTACAGGTGGTCTAACTGGAGCAAGAATTCCATGTCTTGGGTCCACAGTTGGATGAGGTCGGTACTTAGGATTATTTGCAGACATTGCAAATTGTACATGTGGTCTGACCGGAATTTGGGTTTGTTGTGTTTGTTGTGTTTGGCCTGACTGTTGATATGAATCATTATGAGATGTTCCAAGTGGGTTCCCTGAAGTAGTGGCTTGGTCCCTAGGGGGAAACACTGGAATATTCTGATATTTCAACTCAGCTCTCTCCAAATCTGTTACACGCCAATATCTTCTCTGGTTCCTATCCAAATATGTAACAATGGTGGGGAAATCAGGATCTTGTAACTCATAGATGGTGACAGGATTGGGAGCAACTTCCCATATTGAGGAATGAGCTCTAAGCAGATGCTCCATCCCATTGATCAAGTATACATCCATTAAGGTGTCATCTTGGGGAATCAGGTCTCCTCTCCATATCCTTGCAATAGTAGATCTTCCTCTAGGTGTAGTTACTTGCTCTTCATTTCCACCTCCGTTTAAGGTGGAAGCAATATTTTCTTCACCATGTTCATTAATGTTTTCCGGGTGCTCCGTGACAACATACTGGATATCTCTTTTGTCCATGTAAAATCCTCCTACATACTTGACTGTTGGCCTAGGCACTATGTAAGCCTCTGAAGCCTTCTTCAGCCTTGCCACTGATCTGTTTAGACCATCCAAATAAATAGGGATCTCATTTTGATTGGTGTTCACATACTCCAAGGAGGTCCTGTACTCTCCCTCAATGATTGACATCATGCCCATCATGGGTACTGTGTTCTGCATGTCCTCTGAAGCCATGGGAATTTCTTCCTTTGACTCACTGGAGGTCTCCGAGTAATGTGAACGGCTACTTGCTTCGGCTACACTACCTACAGAAGAGATTACACTTCTTCGGCTTCCTAAGATTCTTCCGGATCTCAGGTTTATCCACTTAAAAACTCTAATCAGCCCTTGCACTCCTCTGGCTTCTAGGATTCCTCACTATGGACCAAAATTCCAGAAAAGTTTTGACTGGGAATTGACTGAAAATGAATTTTTTTTAGATCACGATACTCAACTCCTAAATTCCACGATACACGATCTCTGGGCTAAAACGATCTCTGGCCAGGACGATCTCTGGGCGAAACGATACCCGATCTTTGGTCTGAAACGATACACGATACTTGGACACAGGCGATACACGATCTCTGACTTAGGCGATACCCGATCTCTGATAAATATCGCAATCTCTGATAAACGATACCGATCGCTTGAGTGAAACGATACCGATCTTTGACCGAAACGATACCGATCTCTCGTGCAAACGATACACGACCTATGAACCAAACGATACACGATCGCTGGTGAATATCGCGATCTTTGATCAAAACGATCTCTGGGCCAAACGATACCGATCTCTGATCGAAACGATACCGATCTCTCAGCGAAACGACCTCTGAGTGAAATGATACCGATAGGAGGGAAATATCGGGATACTCAACCACAGGAGCAAAACGATACTTGCTAAGTATCGCGATACTCGACCGCGGGAGCAAAACGATACTTGACCCTTGGACAAATTTTGAAAGAGATTTTTTAAATTTTGCTTCAATAAACTTGTTGTACTAGCTCTCCTACCCTCTCCCCTCTCTCTATATCAATCAAAACACACCTTTTTTACCCTGTTGGTCCTAAACGATACCTGACGCAGATCGTTTCATACTGAAATTGATTTTTGAGTGATGAAAAAGAACTAGCAATAGAAGGGCTCACCTTTGATGTTCTTTCCCACTCTTCTAGCACCCTCTTTTGCTCTGCCTAGCTCTCTATAGCTCTGAAACGATACTCGACTGTCTCTGCCCACGATACTTGTTCAAAAACACAAGTGATTTGCAAATGACTCTTTTTGGCTTTTATACTTGGGATTTTCTTGCTTTCAAAAAGAAAACTCTACTCTAGTGGCTTGGTCTACTCTCTAACTACTCCTACTCTACTCCTTCTACACACTTCCCTAAACTAACAACTCACTACACACACCCAAGAATGAGAAGTAGCAAGTGCGGTTGAAAATGACTTACCAAAGAAGAGAAAATCACCACTCCTCCTCTTACGTCAATGCAAAAAAGCTACTTACCATCACACGAATGCCTCGGTTTGATTCGTCACTCCCCGGCAACGGCGCCAAAAAGTGTGTTGACCTAAGTACCACCTTAGGGACTTGCGGAGAAAGAGACTATACCTCAATCCCCTCTCAAGTACATATAGTGGGGATTCACGCTTTTAAATATCAATCCGATGAGTATACAAACCTAGCCGAGTGTATGAAGACACGCAATCATGTGATGATCAATGCAAATGAACTACTCAAAGAGTGCAAACAAAGCAAAGACTAATCCAATCAAGCTTCAACTGTCGGTCATGGCGAAACGATACTTGGTGCAGCAGCCATCAGTATTTTGGACTTTTCTCTCAGCTCCGAACTCCAAAGATAGCGAATGGGATATGCGTTTTGAAGCTCTTGAGAAGACGCATCCAATGGCAGTGCTTTCACTCAATTTTGACACTCGTACTTTAAGTTATGAGCAAAATACTGAGTCACGGGAATTACCTTCCTACACTTCAGCACTTCCTACACTTCGCACACACATTACCTACAACAAATAAACACTTTCATGGACTGACAACACTTCCTAACACTCTTTCCAAGCAATACACATGCATACAAGCTCACAGAGAAGAAGATACAGAGTGAGGAAGACACAAATTCGAATTTCTGTGCTCTCTATTCTCACAATGGCCGAAAAGTCCTTTACAAAGAGTCACATTTGACTTATATACCTGTGCCCTAAAAATGGTCCTTGCACACAAGAAACCGGCACTTTATTCACTAAAGGACTAATTTCCTACTCTTTTACATGGGTAAATCTCTACTCTTCTGTGGGGATGCATCTAGAGGACTCCTCTAGTGCATTTACAACGGAAAATATATACAAGAATGGTTATGATACAAAAATATGTTGTCCAAATCGGAAAAATTTTGGGGCCCTTCTTTTTCTCTGCCTTGTGCTCTTTTTTGCTCTACAACAGCAACCAGCCCAATGTGAGTCAAAAAAAGCATGTAGATATGCTATCAATGGTCCCCCTTGGCATAAAACAATCAAACTAGTCAAGTACCACTCAAGTAGCAAAAGATGCAATTATCTACCTTCAATGCTTGGCACCTAGGAAATGCATAAACCTGCTCACTTGAGAGACAACAAACTGAATACATCAAGCCGAGTTATGCATAAGTAAATCAAGCACTCAACAACGTGCTGATAAGAAACAACATCAAATGCATCTCCAACATCATGAAGGCTCAACCATAAACTTGTTTCCATGATAGTGGAAATAGGTTTGCAATCTTCAAGGCCAAAATGCTACAATTATGTGTCAATATATTCTATTTGACACAAATCTATTCCTCCATCAACTTGCATAAAATGAATCCTTTAATAAAGATGCAAATGCCCCAAATCTCACACCTCAAAATAGGCATGCAATTCAGGCTTAAATTCAGCAATATGCTTCTCATTAGGACTAGGAGCAACCTATAGTTAATATATACAATAATGATCAGAATTACATCATTTGCATGCTTAATATATTAGGTGATCTCAATTGGATTGTTCTAAAAATCATCTGCGAGCAAGTAGGCATGTATCTTCTCATACTTAAGCATGTGGGGCTTGCTATTGGTATATTTTGGCAGGGATGTCCGTGAACACACTTAGGACCACCTTGGCACTTTTTTCCCTCTTTAGGAGGTTTTTTTCCCTGGACTTGTATATACGCCTATAACCCTAATGGATCACTTATCTTTGTACATTCACTTGGTAATACATTCAGTATTGTGTTGTGCTCCAAACTCTAATAATTGATATCATAGCAGGTCTTCACTTAATATAGGGCATTGTTGACACTTCTCCAATCACAGTCTCAAAATTGCATGAAAATTGGTGAGCATACTTGGGTGATTAGGAGTTTGAAACATCTTTGCCTTGTGGCATTGAAATTTTGATTTGAGCTCATTTCGGCCTCCCAATACACTATCATAGCGATTGTGTAGGAAATTTTTTCCTTTTGTGCCAAACATATATATTGGTTTTGGTTCACCATCACAAGCGGTTCAAAGTCTTCTATAAGTTTGGGAAAGCTCAACAGGGTGTTTTTGTTCAACTTTTTGAGATATAGTCAATTTTTTGCATTAGTGTATTTAGTCTCTAGCCATGACTGAAAGCAATGATATATTCCATATGTTGGTTGTTGAGGATAAGTTGGATGGTACTAATTACCCATTGTGAGCATATATGATGCATCATGTATTGCTAGCAAAAGGGTGTGGAATTTTGTGCAAGGTGATACAAATACAATTATTGAAGGTGATACAAATGGTATTGAAGATGATGATCTTCAATCTCCTGGTTGTGCTATGGTTCTTGCTACACCTACTACAAAGCAACTTCATTGGGATGGTAGAGATTCTCAAGAACATGCATTCATAGTTTTTTTGTCAATCCATTATCCCTCACATCTGCTCCTTCAAGATAGTAACAGATGCTTGGGATACACTTACAACTTTATACAAAGCAAGAAATGAGGCTCATTTTTCTTAGCTCCAAAAAGATTTATAGAGTGAGCACATTAATGAAGGAGATTCTATGGATAATGTTTTGAAAAAGATCAAAGATTTGAAAGAGGAGTTTATTTTTTCTAATGAAATCTTGCCAGATAGTTCACTTGTGCAAACTGCTCTTAATGGTCTTCCATGTTCATATCAAGTTTTTGTTTCTTCTCTTCATTTGATGATGAAAGGAAATACAAATTCCTTAACATTTGAGGAGTTAGTCTCTGTTTTATTGCAAGAAGATTAGTATAGGAAAATAGGTCAGTTATGTGTGTTGTAGATCAAGCTTTCTTAGCTAATCAGAAGGGCAAAGGTAATTGGAGCTCATCTATTAGTAAGCAAAAATATGTATTGCTACACACTCAAAGAAGGAAGCAAAGATGACAAGAAAATAGAAAAGTAGAAAAAAATTTGCAAATATTCTAAGGCAAATGATCATGTCATGAAGACTTGTCCTAAATCGACTTCAAAATAGGAAAATAAGAAAGATGTTGGAATAGTTGTTGCAGAGGCCTAGACACCTAAAATTGAGTCTACTAATCTTGTTCATAATGAAGAATGTGCATTTACTATTGTTTTCAGCTATGAGCCATCTTCTCATGAACAATGTACGTCTACAGTAGATTGAGATGTTTGGTACTTAGATAGTGGGGAAACCAAACATATTACCTCCCATTGTAGTTTCTTCAGTTCACTTGAGCCTGCCTCTATAGGGAATACTGTCACATGTGCTAACAAATCCTCTTCTCTTGTAATGGGAGTTGGTAAGATCATTCTGATTACTACTGCTGGGAGTTCTTGCACATGATCAAATGCTTTATATGTGCCTAGGATTAAGAAAAATCTATTGTCAATCGAGTCAAGACTAGCTTGGTTTTCTAGCATTTTAAGTCGTGGGTTGTATAAACTCATAGACTATGCAAAATCTATGAATGATTTAGCATGTGCAGTTCAAGATTCTCACGCTATCTCGTATGCAAAGCTTTGGCATGCACACTTTGTTCATCTAAATTTTGTTAATTTGATTCACTTGTAGAGATATGAATGGTGTCCTCTCTACCCAAACTTGAGGCACTTTATGAACATGTGTGTGAAGGTTGTGTTTTGGGGAAAATGCAGTGTTCCTACTTCCAAAAATATGGTTCAGTTCGAGCTTCTCATAAATTGAATCCTGTTCATACTGAGGTCTATAGTCCTATGCAGACACTTTCATTTGGGAACCACCTTTATTTTATGACTTTTATTAATGATTTCTCTAGGCATGCATGGGTGTATCCACTAAAAGCAAATTCCAATGTGCTCATGTGCTTCAAAAAGTTCCTGTTTATGGTGGAAAATATGTCAGCATTGTTGATATATTTGGGTAGTGATGTGTGTGAACACTCTAGGACTGCCGGGGCACTTTTTTCCCTCTTTAGGAGGTTTTTTTCCCCCGGCTTGTATATACGCCTATTGCCCTAATGGGCTACTTATCTTTGTACATTCTCTAGTAATACATTCAGTATTGTGTGTTTGTGCTCCAAGCTTCTTCTACTTCCTTGTGCTGTTCGCGTGCTTTTTCAGACGTCTATCTCCAACAATTGGTATCAGAGCAGGTCGTCGCTTCTTCTAGGGCGCCGTCGACACTCCTCCGTTTGCAGTCTTAGATTCGCATGAAATTTGGTGAGCATACTCAGGGTGTTTCGGCCTCCGAACACACTATCGCAACGCTTGTGCAGGCTATTTCGTCCTTTTGTGCCAAAGGTATATACCAGTTTCTGTTCGCCAGTTTAAGCGTCTCGAAGTTTGCTACAGGTCTAGCAGAACTCGTCTGGGCAGTTCCGTTCAACTTTTTGAGATACAGTCAATTTTCTGCATCAAGGTATTTTAGTCACCGGCCATGGCTGAAAGCAGTGATGTATTCCGTATGTTGGCTGTTGAGGATAAGTTGGATGGTACCAACTACCCATTATGGGCTTATATGATGCGACATGTACTGGTTGCAAAAGGACTGTGGAACATTGTGCAGGGTGTTGAAAGATGTCCTGTTACACCTGCGACTACAGGTACTACAAATACAGGTGCTGGAGGTACTGGAGCTGATGAAGATGGTGTCGAAGATGATATTCCGCAGATTCCTGTTCGTGCTGCTGTTTCTGTTGCACCTACTGCAGAGCAGATTCGTTGGGATGGCAGAGATGCCCAGGCACATGCATTGATAGCTTTGTCTGTCAAACGTGCCATTATTCCTCACATTTGCTCTTGCAGAACAGCAAAGGATGCTTGGGATACACTTACCACTTTGTACCAGGCTAGGAATGAGGCTCGTGTTGCTTACCTCCGAAAACAGTTGGAGAGTGAGCACATGAATGAAGGTGATTCTATGGACAGTTTTCTTACAAAGATCAAAGACCTGAAGGAACAATTGATTTCTGCTGATGAGGTTATACCAGATAGCTCACTTGTGCAGACCGTTTTGAATGGTCTTCCTGATTCATATCAGAGTTTTGCCTCTACTCTTCGGTTGATGATGAAAGGCAATCCGAATGCCTTGTCATTTGAAGAATTAGTCTTTGTTCTGTTGCAGGAAGATCAATCCAGGCAGAACAGGTCCATTATGCGTGTTGCAGATCAAGCTTTCCTGGCTAGTCAAAAGGGCAAAGGAAAATGGAGCTCTTCTACTAGTAAGCAAAATTCTGCAAATGCTGCACAATCGAAGAACCAGGATAAAGATGAAAAGAAATCAGAAAAGCAAAAATTGTTCTGCAAGTACTGTAAAGGAAATGATCATATTATAAAGAACTGTCCAAAACTGGCTGCTAAAGAGGCAAAGAAGAAAGAGGCTGGAATGGTTGTTGCAGAGGCCTCTACACCAAAAACAGAGTCTGCAAATCTTGTGCAGGAAGAAGAATGGGCGTTTACTACTGTCTGCAGTTTTGACCCATCTTCTCATGATCAGTGCATGTCTGCAGTAGACTCAGATGTTTGGTACTTTGACAGTGGGGCGACCAAACATATTACCTCACAGCGTAGTTTCTTCTCTTCACTCGAGCCTGCCCCTACAGGGAATACTGTCACATGTGCCAATAACTCCTCTTATCCTGTTATGGGAGTTGGTAAGATCATTCTGACTACTGCTGATGGTAGTTCTTTCACTTTGTCAGATGCTTTAATTGTGCCAGGGATCAAAAAGAATCTGTTATCAGTTTCTGCATTAGCCAAGATTGGCTTGGTTGTGAAATTTGTTGATGACAGGTGTACAGTCCATGATCTCTCAAATGGCGATGTGATTATTGCTTCTGGCATCTTATGTCGTGGGCTGTATAAGCTCATAGACTATGAAAGATCTGTGAATGATTCGGCATGTGCAGTTCATGATTCTCAGGCTATGTCAGATGCAAAGCTTTGGCATGCACGCTTTGGTCATCTGAATTTTGCTAGTTTGTTACGCCTGCAGAAATCTGAAATGGTGTCCTCTTTGCCCAAACTTGAGGCACTTGGAAAACATGTTTGTGAAGGCTGTATTTTGGGCAAAATGCAGCGTTCTTCCTTTCCAAAAGATGGTTCAGTTCGGGCTACGTAGAAATTGCAGCTTGTACATAGTGATGTCTGTGGTCCTATGCAGACACCCTCTTTTGGAAATTACCTTTACTTCGTGACTTTCATTGATGATTTTTCCAGGCATGCATGGGTATATCCACTCAAAGCAAAGTCCAAAGTGTTCATGTGCTTCAAACAGTTTATGGTTTTAGCTGAAAATCTGTCAGCATGTAAAATGGGCACCCTCCGTTCTGATCGAGGGGGGGAATATATGTCTTCAGATTTTAATGCATTTCTGGCTGAACGTGGGATAAAACACCAGTGTACAGTACCATATACACCTCAACAGAATGGAGTTGCTGAACGAAAGAACATGTCACTCATGGAGATGGCGAGGTGCATGGTCAAAAGTCAGGCTTTACCACATAGTTTCTGGCTTGAGGCTGTCATGTGTGCAGCATATGTACTGAACAGGTGTCCCACTAAAGCATTGCAGTCTATCACTCCATATGAGGCTTGGCATGACCGGAAGCCATCTGTTGCTCATCTGCGTGTTTTTGGTTGTTTGGCATATGCATTAGTGCCTGAACAACATCGCAGGAAATTGGATGATAAGGCAGTAAAATGTATTTTTGTTGGGTACAGTTCTGAAAGTAAAGGCTATCGTCTGTATCATCCACAGAATAAACGCATTCTGGTTAGCCGTGATGTTGTCTTTGTGGAAGATGCTATTCAGCCATTGCTTTCATGTACTAAGGAGACATCTGTTAGCTCCAAAGACTTTGATGCCTCTTTTTACAAGTGGACAGGCTAGTGTTGGTCCTAATGAGGCAACTTCTCAGCCTTTGCAAGTTTCATATGATGATGCAGATCATTCCATTTCTGATGCAGATTTACATGATGCACTTGCTGATGAGAGAGCTGATATTGAGCAGGCAAAAACTATGCCAAAATGGCTGGTGCAGACTTTGCGTGACAGCAAATTAGATGCACCTTTGTCATATTGTACTCGTTCAGGCTCTCATAGTGCCTCCTTTGCATCAGATTGCTATGCTATGGCTGCATCTAGTCTCTGTGATGAGAATGAGCCTGTTTCTTTTGATGAAGCACAAAATTCAGAAAATTGGATGGCTGCTATGCAATCTGAATATGATGCTATAATGAAGAATGGTACATGGTCCTTATGTGACTTGCCTCCTGGCAAGAAGGCCATTGGCACTAAGTGGGTATACAAGCTGAAGCGTAAACCTGATGGTACCGTTGACAGGTATAAGGCTAGGCTTGTTGCAAAGGGTTATGCGTAGGAAAGAGGCATTGATTTTGATGAGACCTTTGCACCTACATGCCGTATGACTACTGTTCGTAGCATTTGTGCACTCGCAGCCCATCATGGTTGTAATGTACATCAGTTGGACATTAAAACAACATTTCTGAATGGTGACTTGCATGAAGAAGTGTATGTTTTTCAGCCCCGTGGCTTTGTGCAGAAAGGGCATGAAAACCAGGTGTGCAGATTAAAGAAGGCGTTATATGGTTTAAAGCAAGCACCACGTGCTTGGTATGAGAAGATACATGCCTATCTGATTGCACATGGTTTTGAGAACAGTCCAACTGAAAGCACCTTATATGTTAAGCGTGCTAATGATGTGCTTCTGATCATTGTTGTCTATGTTGATGACATGCTGCTCACTGGTCCTATTGAGACACATATTGCTGATTTTAAGGCTGATTTGCATGCCTCATTTGAGATGTCTGATTTGGGGCATTTGCATCACTATTTGGGCATTCAGTTTATGCACGTTGATGGTGGAATGGATTTGTGTCAAACGAAATATATTGACACATTATTGCAGCGTTTTGGCCTTGAAGACTGTAAGCCTATTGCCACTCCTATGGAGACAGGTTTACGATTGAGTCTTCATGATGCTGGAGATGCATTTGATGCTGTTCTCTATCAGCAGGCTGTTGGATGCTTGATTTACTTATGCATTACTCGGCCAGATATTCAGTTTGTTGTCTCATAGATGAGCAGGTTTATGCATTGCCCAGGAGTCACGCATTGGAAAGCGGTTAAGTGCATCTTTCGCTACTTGAGCGGTACTCGGCTACTTGGGTTGTTTTATCCCAAGGGGGGATCACTACCGCCAGATTTGCATGCTTTTTCTGACTCGATTGGGCTGGTTGCTATGACACTCGTGTGTCCACCAGTGGTTTTTGCTTCATGCTTGGTAGCTCATGTATATCTTGGTTGAGCAAGAAGCAGCCTACTATGGCCACTTCCAGTTGTGAGGCTGAGTATAGGGCAGCTTTCACAGCGACTGTTGAGTGTGTGTGGCTCAGACGCCTTATGGCTGATTTGGGTGTTGGCCAGTCTTCTGCCACCACCATCTTCACTGACAGTCAGAGCGCATTGGCAGTTGCGAGGAACCCTGTGTTCCATGCTCGCACTAAGCACATTGAGGTGCATTATCACTATGTCAGGGAGAGGTTCTCTGCTGGGGAGATCAGCTTGGCATATGTGCCCACGCAGGAGAACATTGCAGAGCTTTTCACGAAGGCTCTGCCTAGGGAGAAGTTTGAAGCTTTTCGCAAAGCTTTGGGCTTACTTCCTTTTGTGGAGTGATTTCCACATAGCTTGGCACTTCCTTATACATGAGTGCCAGCTCCTTGTTCACCGCATCACTCCCAGGGGGGATTTGTTGATATATTTAGGTAGTGATGTGTGTGAACACTCTAGGACTGTCGGGGCACTTTTTTCCCTCTTTAGGAGGTTTTTTTCCCCCGGCTTGTATATACGCCTATTGCCCTAATGGGCTACTTATCTTTGTACATTCTCTAGTAATACATTCAGTATTGTGTGTTTGTGCTCCAAGCTTCTTCTACTTCCTTGTGCTGTTCACGTGCTTCCGCAGACGTCTATCTCCAACAAGCATGTAAATTGGGCACCCTCCTTTCTGATCCAAGATGGGGGTACATGTCTTTTGATTTTAATGTACTTTTGATTGAGCATGGGATTAAACATCAATGCACAATGCCATATATGCCTCAACAAAATGGATTTGTTGAAAGAAATAACATGTCTCTCATGGAAATGATGAGTTGTATTGTCAAAAGTCAAGCTTTACCACATAGCTTCTAGCTTGAGGTTGTTATGTGTGCAACATATATCCTTAATAGTTGTCCCACAAAAGCATTTAATTCGACCACTCCATATGAAGCTTGACATGGTTGTGAATCATCTATTGCTCATCTATGTGTCAATGGTTGTTTGGCATATTTGCATCTCTTCTTCTTTTTCAAATGATCATCATTCGAGGAATGATTCGAAGAGGAAGGTTGAGGCTTTGGTTTTTATGAACCCAAAGCTCAACCATACTTGCTCTTCCCTTTTTGTGAGTGCTTGTGTCCCCTCAAGCAAACCAATCCTATTCACTCTATATTAATCCTCTTGCAAAAAAAGAGACATAACCTCATCAAACGCATAAATATTTGGATTCCCTTTTGCAACCAAAAGTAGTGGATAAGCTTTGAAAAGATTTTGGTAATCCTTTCAACAATGCATAAATGAGTGATGCATCCAAAATAATCTCATCTATGTTTGCCAATTGCTCTTTCAAGTCCTTCATGCATGTCACATGCACATTCAGAGACTCATTTTCATCCATGCATACATCCTCAAGTTGCTTCCCAAAGTATGCAACACGTGCATCATCACATATGGCATACAAAGAAGCAAGCATTTCCCATGCATGTCTTGATGTAGAACATGGCTAAATGTGTGGAAGTATATGAAACTTCATAGATCACAAAATCAACACATGAGCTTGAGCATCTTTTCCATCCCATCTAATTTTTTCTTGTGTAGGCAGAGAAGGAGTAACCATTGTACTTTAAGAAGAAGCTCCATCTCTGATAGTAGAATGTGAAGTAGAAGAACCTACAGGTCTTTGATCAACATCTTCCACTATGTTCCATAATTGTTTTGCAACAAGAACGTGTTTCCTCATATTGGATAGTTGGTCCCATCAAGCTTATCTTCAGTTTGAAGCATGCCAAAAAAGTGATTACTGCTTGCCATTTTGCTAAAGAATAAGAATGTGACAAGATCTTTACTTCAATGAAAGCTGAAATGAATTCTGAAATTTTAGCTCACAATCACTCTAATGGCAATTATGATGAATGGCTTTGAAACAAGGGTAAAACCATAGTGTAACTACTGGAAATGCTTATTGGCTACTGAAAATCTTTTCTCTATGCTTTGAATTTGATTTGCATTGTTAACGGTGTGCATGGCCCATGATGCAAAAAACCAAAACTTGAGGAGGAACTAAACCTGTTCTGATACCACTATTTGGTGTGTGTAGAAGTGCAAGAGACACAAAAGAAGCACACACAAGGATCACAAACATAACAAGACAAATGGAGAAGATGGATGGCTGGAATAGCTCACTCTATTGACGATGAAAGAACTAAAGTAAGAGTTGAATGATATCCCTAAGTACAAAGTACCACCACATATGAGTGTATCAAGTATGTGGTAACATGGGGAAAAAACTTCTAGCTAGTGCTAGAGTGAAAAGTTCCCATGTATAGGTAAACGGTTCACATCAAAGCTACTCCACGAACACATAAAGTGTAACAAAAGGCACCAGTCCAAAAATCTATCAACATCACATCAATTTTGAAAGGGATGAAATTCCAATAAAACAACAACATTATTGTATGAACATGAATCAGGAAATGGAGTTTAAGGAAGAATTACACAAACTAATGGAAGAGGGTTTTGCATACATAGTGGAAATGGCCTCTTGGATATTGTTGATTATTGTTGTTCCTAAGAAGAATGGTAAATTGAGCGTGTGTGTGGATTATCACAAACTAAATGCATCTATAGTTACTGGTCCATTTCCTTTACAATATTGAGACACATTGCTTGACTGAATGTTAGGAGCTAAGATATGTATCTTTCTCAATGGATTTAGTGGCTAAAATCATATTAAAATGGATCTTGAAGATAGAGAAAAGACTACATTTGTTATGGAGGGGGGGGGGGTATTTGCCTCTAGAACCACGAACTTTGGACTGAAAAATGTTACATTCACATTTCAAAAGTAGAGAAGAAACAATTACAACAGCAGTTTAGTGCATTGCAAGAACAACATGAGCAATTAGTGGCAAATCCACCGCAGCCAGATGCAGAAGAAAGACAACAAATGGATGATCTGCTACACTCCCAAATCACAGAGAACCTCAAGCTCCACCACAACATGGCTCTATTACGGAAGCATATGTCTGCAGCCCTGGAAGAAAATAGACGGCTTCAGACACAAAACGAAGAGAACTTGGAAGTAGCCATGGAAGGTTCCCCACAAGAAATTGACCCGGAGAAGTTTAAGGCCATTCACTCGGACAATATGCAAATCATATTGGAAACCCATGTTGATCTCCTCAAAGCCCATGCAGCCTTAGAAAAGGAAAGAGACGAACTACTAAGGCAATTGGCAGCTCAACCAGAACCACCCAAAGAAGGCCCAACCACAGCTGACACAACTGACGAAGTAGCAGCGTTCAAAGCACAACTCCAAGAATTACAAAAGAAAGTGCTTGAGTATGAACGCCAACCCTCCCCCTTGGTAGAACCAGAACCTGAAGACCTAGTACCAATCGAAGTAGAGGAAACTTTTGAGGATCCGTACGTTTCGATGCCAGCACCTGGAGGCAAGCAAACAGACGAGGGCTTGGACACCCTTGAAATAGAGGCTCCTGAATGGATGCAGAAATTGGAAAAAGTGGCCACAACACATGATGATAGGGTGGCAGTCCAGATAGCATCTATGTCACGCTTGGAAGAGGTGGTCATAAAATCGGACTATTTTAGGAACCTCTCTCATCACAGGTGGATCGGCACCTCCGACGACTTGTATGTTCCTTTTTGTGTCTTAATGGCGGATTATAATGCTGAAATCAAGCACCACACCTCACGGGAACCAACCTCTGCCACACATTTTGCACCAGACGACATCCCAGAAAGTGCCAAGCAGGGAAATATTCGCCAACAGACTTGGAAAATTCGGCTGCTTGAAACCTACCCGGAAATGAATCGCACATGGAATAACATGCCCCTGTATATCAAGTACAATCCCTGCTACTGTCGTGTTTTCCGAAGAAGGTCGTGGCCGGAATACACAAAGATGGTGCTGACAACCAAAGGACGTGAGAAATGGCTCAACTATGTCTACTTAGCACCACCTAAAGGTCAACCTACCGTAGGGTATATGATATCGACAATTCGGCATTGGGGTGTCAGGTTCAAAAACGTACCAGATGTCATGACACAGATGTGCCTTAAAATTTTTGAACTCATGATAGTCACCTTCCGGACCTTCAAGAATGTTAAGGAACCTCACCTCTCTGCGCTCGGATTCAATGAAGGCAATCAGGATCTTGTTTATGACATGAGCTCAACGCCCTCTATTAATGTTGTTTATGCATGGCATGCCCGCATAAAGTACCTACCGGCCTGCTTCAAACAGACATTTGAAGAGATGTTTGTCATAGGGTTCTGGGAATATCACTCAGAGATTTTCATTCCCAAGCCCTCACATTTATTACAATTGTTTGCAGTGGAACAAGCTCTCCATTCAGAAAAGTTACGTATGCCACATCCAGAGGTTCCCGGGCCGGTAGATTGGGATGCTCTACTCACAGACTTGGCCAAAGGATTGAGGATTGCCGAACATCACTTAGCGCAAGATGTTGTCAAATACTACGTCCAACGACCCTCCCAACAAGGGTCTGTCAGGGAAGACAGACGCGAGAGAGGGGGGGGTGTTAGCAGCAGACAAGGAACTGAAGGACTGACAAGGCATGGCAGTCAGAGAAGAGAGTCAGAGGGGAGAGAAGGCACAAGCAGACAAGGGAGTCAACGACGATCTGGCAAGTAGGCCAATAATTTTCTTCATGAAGAAGCAAGTACGAGCATTCACGCAGATCTAGCACTAAGGCAACCGTTTAATTTTTCAAAACCCTTACACAAATTAAAAGTGATTCTCATCACTAACAACCCCTGTAAATACCATGTTCACCTTTTTGTAGCTCCATTTTGTGCAAGCCGAGGAGTCCTCGAGCTTGAGGAGCCTTAGAAGTAGTTGCTTACCAATTTTTGTATTTTTTAGATCTCGTTTGAGCCCTCAAATAAGCCCTGGAACCTAATTCTTAACTAGGCCGGACACTAGGTCTGGAAAGGGCCAAAGCTAGACAAAAACTATAAATAGAGCTAGAGAGCTCATTTTTGAGGTTGGATTGTAATTGAACTGAACTTGTAAGAGCTTTTTGAAAGTAATCTAAGAACTCCATTGCTTCTCACTCTTGGTCTTGCCGTGTGTGCGCGTGTGTGTGTATGTGTGTGCATGTTTGTGTGCTTCTCACTCACGCACTTGTGCCTCCACTTGCTCGAGGTCTTCATACCATCCTCACGTCTTCCCGGATTGACATTAAAGGAAGTGCTACTCATCACTGAGCTAGAATATAGCTTTTTCAATTCCTTCGTATAAGCCGGGGCACCCTCAAGTTCCTGTAGAACTTCTTGTTCATATTCCTGCTCTTCTTGCTCTGTTTGTCCTCCTCGTTCCTCCTCCTGCTCTTCTTCTTCTTCATCCTCCACTTCAACTACTCCTGGTTGGACTGGATGGGGTTGGTCTGTGACTGTCTGCTGGCCGCTTGCCTGTTCTGCCTCGACTTCCACGTTAACAGCCTCGATTATTCTGGCTACCTCCTCATCAGTTAGGTCTTCTAATGTGAAGCCGTGAGGAAATGCTAGGTCGGTTGGTACAGGTGGAAACACCAGATTCGGTCCATCAGTGCTGTGTCTTGGTAATCTGATAGTGAAGGGTTGTACACGCCTCGGAAGTCGTGGAGTTGTCTCTGGTGTCAGTGTCACACTACGGGCTTGTGCACAGGGCATCTGAACTGCGCCTCTCATTTTCTTTGATGGAGGCCCTACAGTTGATATTCTACGTTGAAATTCTTGTACCCTGGTCCAAATTAATGCCCTTTGAACTGGCACATCATAAGCCAAACATCTATACACAATTCTGGTGAGGGCACAGCATCCATATAGTACACACTTTTGCTTTTTATACCACCGTTGATGTGCCAAGTGGATTTGGTCGATAATCCAATGTGGCATGTTGATTGTCAAATTGAAGGCATCTGCCAAATATAGACTGAACCATATCTTCTTGGGTGGCATGGTGAACCGCTCTTGAGTTGGGAACGCGAAATATTGCATGACCATTCGCAAGTGGATGGCGATTGTGGGTGTCATTGCTACCATGTCTTTGAGCTTAGTCAGGTTCCTGTTTTTCATGTTATCCGGGACCATCGTCTCTTTTTCGGTGGGGATATGCATGCCTTTCATGTCAAGAGCTTCCCTCACCAAGTTGTTCATCAATTTGAAACGCTTTAATTCATTACCTCTGGTAAGTGATGGTAGAACGAAGGTACTATATCCCTTTTTCTCTTTACTAGGGGTCAAAGTGCTAATTAAGTAGGAACACCGTAGAAAATCTGGCTTGGGTAACTGAGCCTTGAAATAGTCGTAGAGTCCAGCCTTCTTCCAGATGGGTTTCGGACCTTCATCATTTTGAAGCCTCTCGAATTCCCTGGTGAAAAAATTGAAATCTGCCCCATCGCCCGTTGAACTCTATCTCGGCCTCCCACATGTAAGTGCCTTCACACAGAGATCCGGCCACATCACTGAACCAATGTGAGTTTTTGCTGACCGGCATTGTGTGCCCCTGAGGAGGATTCTGAATCGGTATGGCATGTAATGCCCTCAATGCCACTGGGCATTCCTTCAATTCCTCTTCAATGGGAAGACTTTCAATGTCCACGATTTGGGGGTTGGTGCCTGCCTGGGAGCTAGTTCCTGCCTCGGCCATGGTGAAGAGACTGGTCACCGGTTCTATGAGAATAGACAAATGAATGTTAACATTGCAAAAGGACACCAAGCATTCATGCGTCCCCATTACAACATTAACATGATTTTAGTGAGAGGTTAGTAGGTCAATAAGTGCTTGGGGATTGTGTGTGTAGTTAGTGAATGGATATTCCTAAGTGCTAAATGGAAGGATGCGGTGTATGAGTGATGTAGTGAGTAAGTGGATATGAATTTACAAATGAGGGTCGGGGGGTTTAGTACACATTTTGGGCTTCCAAACAAACTGATTTGCTGTTGGTCTCGATTTTGTGGAGACTCTGGAGGGCTTTTCAGGAGTGTCTACTTGGAAATGAGGCTTTTTAAGGACCCATTTACAAGTGATTCTGCTTGTGCTCATGGACCAATGTGTGTTCGTGCGTGTTGTATAAGAAAGGGTATCAGATGTTCGAGTGAGTGAACCATGTTGTACAGGGTGTGGCCTCGGTGTAACTATTTGAGCCCGCAAGCAAGCCTTAGGCACCCAAATTTGTCGTGATTGTGGGATGGCCTTCATCGACTTCTTGGGTACCCAAATAGACTTTACTTTCGCAGAAGAATTTCTAAAAGACTTCTTATTAGTGTCATGTTGTTGATTATTAATAAGAAGTTTTTCCCGTGTGGTTGGCTTGATTGCAACAGGGTGTTCGCCTTTCCGCACCCACACTTGTTTCAATGGCTGAGACATTCTGCTTCGCACGTTCTTTTGTCCTCTAGTATAGGTATTACTCTGCACCATCTGTATTTGATCTGCCTTTGGTTGCTGCATCCCTCTGGTCTCTGGAAAAGAAGGGAGTTCCGTTGCACCCCTGACTTCTTGATTGAAATCATCATTCCTCAACATCACACACTTTTGGACAAGAACAACATGGTCATCTTCATGTGTAGCCCTGGAAGGACCAAGAGTGTGTGCCTTGTCTAATTCCTTGAGTGCTTCATTTTCTAACTCAATTGTAACGCGATTCTGATTTACCCAGACCTAAAGGAGTCCACTTCTTAGGTTTAGGTTGACTGCATGATCATAGATCCAATCTTGACCCAAGACAAGAGGCTCCATGAGGTCCTCATCTTGACACACTAGCACTTTAACTATCATTACTTCGTCTTGAATGTAGAGGGGAAGTTCCACCTCGCCCATGCAAGGGGTTTCCACACCTCCCAATCCTATGAGATATGCTTCTATAGGATTGACAGTTAATTTCAACTTTTGATAGTAAGAAAATTTAACAACACTAGTGGTTGCACCTGAGTCAATCAAGGCTCTTACAGTCCTTGCACCCTTTCTGTGTCCTATCTTTAAGGTTACAAAAGGTCGTCTATCAATTATTCTATGAGAACTTATTCCTGAGACTTCACACATTGCCATATGATAACCTAGGTCCGCATAGTCATCTACCCTGGCCTGATCTCTACTCAGTCTTTGCAACCTCATCCTTCGGATGCGTTCCAATGCTTCCGCTTGTGCCTCTTCTCGAACTCGTTTTTCTTCTTCCTTGTGTTTTTTGGCAGTGTTGAGTCGATTTAGCATCTCCTCTGTCAGGGGTTCTTGATATAGCTTGACTCTGCATCCGCTTATATAGCTAGGGAGAACATCACCTTCCAGTGTAGCGAGTTGAACTACTCCACTGGTTGAGATCCTATTTATGATCATAGGTCCATAACCTCTCTTTTCGAGCTTTCTTGCATGTTGTTTTAGGGTATACACCAACACTAAGTCTCCGGCCTTCAAGCCTTTATCCTTAACATGGGCATCAAAGTATGCCTTCTATCGTTTCTTAGCTGCATATATCCCCGCAGCCGCCCTCAGTCTTGTTTCTCCTAACCGTTCAAGGTCAAAGAGTCTAGAGGAGAGTTCATGGCCCGTCCATTCATGCTCTTGTGCTAATTTTAATGTAGGTATCAAGAAGTCCAATGGTAGCACTGCATTTTGGCCAAATACCATCTGAAAGGGGGTGGCTTGGAGTACCGTTTTATAGGCAACTCGATATGCCCAAACAGCATGGTGTAGCTGTTTGTCCAAATCAGAGCGTTTATTATTCACTAGTTTGGTCAACACATTGCACAGGATCTTGTTTGTGCTTTCGGCTTGTCCATTAGCTTGTGGGTGATAGGGTGCAGACTTCTTGTGTACAACCAAGAACTCTTGGAGTAGATTTTCAATAACTTCATTCACGAAGTGAGTGCCTCTATCACTTACCAACTCTATAGGTAGCCCGTATCTTGTGAACACATTCTCAAATAGGAACCTAGCAGTAGTCTGAGCATCATTCTTTGTCGTAGCTTTTACCTCTGCCCACTTTGTTAGATAGTCTGTGGCAACAATGATGTATTCAGCATGTGAACCCTTAGCTGGGGGATTAATAGGACCTACAAAGTCTATTCCCCACTTAGAGAATGCACGTCCACCCATCATAGGTTTCAGTGGCATCTCATCCTTGCGTATAGGGTACTGAGTTATCTGACATACATCACACCGTTTCACATAGGTATGTGCATCCATGTGAAGGGTCGGCCACCAGAAGCCCGCAAATAGTATTGCCTTGATCACCCAATCTCGTCCAAAATGTCCTCCTGCTACACCTTGGTGAGCTGCTTCCAAGATCTTGAGATATTCGCTCTCATGGACACATAGTCTCAGGTAACCATCTTTACCATGCTTGTATAGATTATCACCAATGAGTGAGTAATCTAGGGCTTCTTGTTCTAGACTTCTTCGTCTGGCCAGTGTCATATCTTGAGGGAATGTTCTCGTCCTTAGGAAATCTACTAATGGTTCACTCCAATCTCGCACTATGGACACTTGATAAATAGTGGCATGCTCCATAGGTGGTTTAGTGCAACAGATTGCGCATTCCTTGCACAACTTGTGGACATCAGCCTCCATAGTCGGCCAATGCACTCCGAGTCTCCTTAGAGTCTGTAGGGTTTGTTACTTTGAGTAGTGTTGCTCTAATGCACCTACATGTGCCAATTGCAACCATTTAGCCTACTCATCCTCTTCCACACAACAAGCTAGGATCCCTTGATCTGTGTGCTTGTACATACTTCTTGCCATGATCTGGTATTTTTGGGCTTTTATTATCTCCCTATCTTGAGTGTTTATGACTGGGTGATTGGGCCCGTATGTCAATACAAGCACTAATGGCTTAGCCCACTGAGGTACAACTTCCAAATTAAACAAGTAAGCATCAGGAAGGTCATCTGACACTTCTTGTGGGGCTTCTCCAGAAGTGAGCCTAGAGAGATGGTCTGCTCTCAAGTGAGTCCTCCCTTTCCTTACCACAACTTCAAAATCATATTCCATTATTAAGAGAAACCATCTTACTAATCGACCTGTATTGCATGGTTTGTTTACCAAGTACAATAATGCCTGATGATCGGTAAAAAATTTAAACTTATTTGCAAGCAAATAGTGTCTAAACTTTTTAACTGCATATACCATGCCTAATCCTTCTCATTCGGTGGTGGTATAGTTCCGTTCAGCTGCATTCAACTGTCTACTAGCATAGGCAATTGGAAGATCCATATTACCTTCGCCCGTAGGTTGTGCGAGTACACACCCAATAGCATAATTGGATGCATCTACATGAACATGAAAAGGCTTGTTCCAATCTGGTGTGGTCAAGATTGGTGTTGAACATAATCGCCGTTTAAGCTCATTGAAGGAATTCTCACATTCATCAGTCCACTCAAAGTTGGTCAAAAGTCCGTACTGAGGCTTTGCTATGATGGCATACATGTGTATAAACCGTCGGTAATAACCACAATGCCCCATGAAAGCTTGTACTTCCTTGACATTCTTTGGCTTAGGTAGCTCGGCGATGGCTCTTACTTTCTCTTAATCGGTGGATATGCCATTCTTTGACACTATGTGTCCTAGAATCTTGCCTTGCCTGACCATGAAAACACACTTTTCTAGGTTCAAGCAGACTTGATACTCTCGACATTTGTCAAAGATTTGTCTGAGTTCAGGGATATGGGTTTGTCTAATGTTGGAATGAGCACAGAGGTCATCAACATAGACTTCCAAATTCTTCCTCAGGAACTCCTTAAACGCGTGGCACATCAATCTTTGGAAAGCTACAGGAGCATTGGTAAGCCCAAATTGCATTACTCTAAAGGCAAATATGCCCCACTCTGTGGCAAAAGTTGTCTTATGCTGATCTTCTGGAGCTATGGCTACCTGATTGTAGCCCGAAAATCCATCAAGGAAGCTGTACACTTCCTTGCCTGCTACTCTTTCTAGTAGATGCTCAGTGATAGGAAGCGCATAATTATCTCTAATGGTGGTTGCATTAACCTTCTTCAAGTTAATGCATACACGTAGCTTTCCATTCTTCTTGGGCACAACTAAAATGGGGGATACCCACTCAGTGTGCTCAATTTCATAGATGAATCCAGCTTCCACCAGTCTATCTATCTCCTCTTTTATCTTGGAAGCATAATTATCATTATATGTGTATGGCTTCTGCTTAGAGGGTTTTGCATCTGAGGTCATGGGAATCGTGTGCGAGCATATATCAGGGTCTACACCTTTCAAGTCCTTGTAGCTCGAAGCGAATACATCTCTGTATTCTCTTAGCAAGGCTATCAATTCGTGCTCTTCTTCTTCCATCAGGTCATGTCCTATGTAAGTGCATCTCTCCTCTCCTTCTTCCAGAGCTACCACTATTTTCTTGGTGGTTTCTTTGTTATCATAGGCCTCTCCTGATTGTGCCTCTCGTTTAGGCATTCTGATCATGACTCTCCTGTCATCTATCTCATACTTTTTAAAATTTTCTGGGACCTCAAACAAAGATTCTTCCTCTTCTGGTGTGACTTCTCTCTTCTTTCTTTTCTTTCCTTCATCCTTAGGGGTCACTTGTGTGGCTAACCTTACATCATTTGTAAGCTCTCCATGTCTTTGGGGCTGAAATTCTATTTCATAGAAGTATCCTTCATCTGATGCAAAAGGTGGGTCCATAATGATTGAGTCTAGATCCGAGTCACTTGCATCCTCAAATGCATCAGGGCTAGGTTCGCAGTCTTCTAAAACTGCATCTCCCATGATTGGCTCTATGGATAAAACTGATATGTCATAGCTATCCTCGTCACAGTGTGGTGTCCATTGTTCTTCATTGATGGCTACATCCATGGTTGCTAGGAACTCTGCCCAGCCGTGGGGTTCAAATTCTTCATCAGGAAATACTACAGGTGCATAGACTGGGTCTTGAATGGATCTATGGGTTTCGTTTGCACCTATCTCTCTGGCCTTTTCTCTCTTCTCTTCTTCCACTGCCACTTTACACATCCATAAGTGAGTGTCTTCATGCATCCATGAGGATCCTGATCCTATGGAGTGCACCGACTCTGTATCATCTTTGGCTCTATGAATAGGATTCCATTGGATAGGAGGGACATCTCTATGAGTGTAATCTTTGAGATTAACCTTGGTCGTGACACCTAGGTGTTGCAAATACAAGGAATTGGTTCCCCAATCTTGTACCACTTGCAACTGTCACATAAATGGTCTTCCCAAAATCATCTCATAGGCATGGTTCTTGCTAAAATCACAGATAGCAAACGTGTGCTCAAACTCTACACCACATGTAGTGAGAGTTATTCCTTCTAGTAAACCTAGGGGTCTTTCTATGTGACCATCAGCCATCTGCAATTTCATTCTCGTTGGCCTGAGTGTTGGCTTGCCCCAACGCTTCCATAGGGAAGTGGTAGCAATTGCGACTCCTGCACCTGAGTTGAGAATTGCCTTGGTTGTGTATCCTTGATGTGTGATGGGAAGATAGGTGTTTCCTTCCTCTCCCTCGCTCATGTCTCCTATCTTGTCTAGAGGAATTTCTGGCACTGTCTTATGAGAACCTACCTGGGAAAGCGGTTTGGCTATCTCTGGTACTTGTTTGGCTACATGCTTCCATAGTTCCGGCCTAACCTTGAGTAACTCTTCTAAAGTGAGATTACATTGCACTTTAGTATTCTTTACTACCTCCGTGTTCCTAGGTATGACTGAGTCTTCGTTTCTTACCATGACAGTGGGTGCTCGCATACACGTAGACTTAGCTTCCCATGGGCCTGTGAAGTGGGGTAATTCGTGTAAGGAATTAGACTCAAAGTCTATCCTCTCTTGAGATTGGGTGCTCTCCTGCTCTCCATAAATGGAGGGAATATCTTGGGGTGGGGCAGTGTGAGAGGGAGTTTGAGATGTGAGTTCAATTATCCTGGCTTTTGTTTCCCTTAGGCTTTCCTCGAGTTCACTCATCTTCTTAGCCCATTGCCTCTTCATTCTTTCTCTACTATCTCTCCAAGCTCTAGTTCTCTTCTTGGTTATGCTCTCAGTTTCACTAACATCTGAGCTCTTTTTCTGGCCTACCCCTTGGTTTTGCTGCAATGCCTGAGCTCTAGTGACTACCTGTACTGGTGCAGTGGACGTCACACTTCCTGTAGAGTCTACTACTAACCCAATAACATTGATAGGAGTAATTTTTGGCATATTATTGGGGTTCTTTGGGCAATCTCGTAAGAGATGCTCCTTTCCACGATCTTGGCAAAAACCTTGGATTGTCACTGATTGAGGTTGTGTAGGTGGAGGTAAGGGGCAATCACGAATGAGGTGATCTCCATGACATCTGTAGCATGGGCCTCTAGGGAATGGGGGTCTTACCTGCCTAGGTTGGGGTCTAGAGTTAGGGTTTGTGTACATTACATTGTGTACTCTGGCTCCCAACTAGGTTCACTTGGTTCCTCGTTGTAGTAGGACTCACCATGTTCAGGAGATTGCATGTAGTAAGCCTGGGGACTATCAATATGTGTAGAATCAAAGCTATGGTCACTGGGATCACTTTTTGAAAGCAATGGTGTTACTGGCACTATAGCTCTATTCAAATTCTCTTCTACAGCTGCATACTTTACCGGAATTACATTAGCTGGGGCAGGGGGTTGTTGTGCTAACATAGGCTGAGGCCTTTGTTGGTTTTGGTATTGTGGTTGCTAGGTTTGTTGAGGCCTAGCATACTGTTGTGGTGGGTACTGGTTCTGGTATCTTCCTTGTTGAGGGTATGGTTGTGCGTATGTCTGCCTAACTGTTTGCTTATTGTAGGGGCAATCTTGCGTGGTGTGATTGGTGTACCTCCGTTCTATGGTGCAGTACTGGCTACTAGGATTTACTTGGGGTTGAGCCATAATGGGACATACATTCGCCATGTGGTCACCACCCCAAGTATAGCATCTCTTTACTGGGGCAAATCTTGGAATTTGTTTGCTAGAGACACCTAGTTTTTGAGCTACCTTTTGTGCGAGTTCCTCAATAGATGTAGATTGTGTGGAAGAAAAGCTAGAGGCACTATCTGAATCTTTATAGATTTTGGAAAGCTCTAACTCTTCCCCTAGGTTATCCTCTATGTCAATGCACATGCATACGCACTCTTCAATGGTCCTAGGGTCCTTCAAGTACACATATGACCTCAATTTGGTACTTAGCAATCCATCCAAAAATAATGCCACCTGTTTGGCTAGTGTGGGTAACTCTGGAACAGGGCATCTCTCTAGGTATTGCCTAAATCTTCTTCCTACAAGTCTCACGGTCTCTTGAGGGGTCTGCTTAAAGCTATGTATCAATGAGGAAGTATTATGCCTTATGCCTTTTTTAGAGAATTCAGTGATGAAAGCCTCTAAGAGTTGGTCTATGCTCCTGAACTGTCTCTCATTCAATGGTTGAAACCATGTAAGGGTTGTGTTCCTAAGGGTTAGACCAAAGGCATTATACTGTGTGAAGAGGTCTTCAACTTGTTCAGCTCTCAAAACTTGCCTAAACTCAGCCACATGATCATATGGGTCTCCTTTGCCATCGAAGTAGTTCTTCATGGACTTAACCAGTTGTGTAGGTCTCAAGGTTCTGGTGTGTTCCCTAGGCCTTGGCAGAGGGAAATCATCAGCATTCCTTTGGTTCCTTGGGGCTCTAAGTCCCTCAGGTTCCGCTCTATTTGTTTTCGTTCTCGTTCTTTCTCTTCCCACTAGGTTGGCAAAGCTTACCTCAGGTCTATCTCTATGTCTGTCTCTTTGAGCTCCATGAGCTTGGGATGTTCCAGCTCCTGGGTGACCAAAGGACACATTCGATCTTGGTTGGGGGAAAATAAATTCACCTTTCCAAGTGTAAGCATGCCTATCATTTTCTGTAACCACAAAGATCCTCTCTGAAGCATGATCTAAGTTGGTCACTCTGCCTGGGCTATCAGGATCTTTGAACTCATGTATCATGATTGTTCCTACCTCATTCGGCTGATCGGATCTATACCTCCAAAAGGCTTCATCAATCTCTTGGTTCAGGAGTAGATCTATGCTCTTATTGTCCTGGGGAACCCACTCGGGGTGGAGGATTCTAGTAAGAACAGATTTTCCTCGAGGGGTCCTAGGCTCTCCTCCTATGTTCCCTTGCTCTAGGTCACCTATGTCCACCTCAGGGGTCACATTCCCAAATTCATCTGTCATGTCTGGGTGACTAGTGACTACATATATAGTTCCTTCTTTGTCCAAGTATGCTCCGTTTTCAAACTTGACTGTTGGATGTTCCAGTCCAATGGATTGGTCATGGTTTTTAATCTGGACCACTGATCTTCCTAGGCTGTCCTCATAGATGCTAGCACCTAGTCGGTTGGTCCTAAGGTATTCCAGCTGCGTCTTGTAGGGGCCTTCTACCCTATGTAAGTATGGCACACCTGAACTTCCTGTAGGTCTCTCCATACCGTGGGACATCTCTGACTCACTAGTTTCAGAGCTAGGGTAGTGCGAATAATGGCTCAACTACTGGGCCCAAGACCTAGCAATGTGATTGACACTAGCCTCTGAAGACCTAAGACTTAGTTTATCTCTCCCTAGATGTCGTCTTGATCTAAGGTTCATATGCCTATGTAAGTAGCCCCAATGTTTGCCCAAAGTACAACCTCGCTACCGATCAATTTGTATCAGTCACTTGGTTCTTTTTAGTTGATTATCGTGTTTATGATCTTGTTTGATGCCGCGTCGTCAGGAATGCTTGAGTTAATTTCCACACTTGAAATTGATCGCTCCCCGTTAAGTTCTTTTCCTTTAAAGTTATCGGTCACACACAGGTTATCTCTTTGAACTTGATTTCTTAGATAGTCTTTGACTTGTTTCGTGCCTATCGTTGCCGTGACTTACTTCTAGCACTATTCGTACTTAGCATGAGCTAGGAATTGACAAAGGGTGTTGAGAGTATTCCAACCTCGCTTGCCGATTCCTTGCCCTTTGGTGCTCAAGAACCCGGTTCTCAAGCTTGCCAAAAAACCGTTGCTTTGGATGCCCTCAAGTGCTCTCAATGGACCTGTAAAAGTCCCAAGATTAGCTCAAGACTTAGATTCAAAGGACATAAAAACTCACTTCCATTCATGCATACTAGATATCAATTTGCCCTCTGTTTTTATGGCCAACAAGTCTAGAGATCCCTTGGTTATGTGCCCCCTGGATATGGTCAACTTCAAAATAGTATATCTATTCAAATCACAGCAAACGGATTTCGTATGAGAAAGTTATGAATGTTCAGGGTTTCGAAGTTAAAACAGGGTTCAAACAAGCTGACAGTTCACAGGTTTTTTTCTCAAAACATGCGTGTAGGGATCTCACAACTCACTAATTGCTTGATGAGTATGCCTAAAAATTACCCCAAAACTTGGTATAAAAAACCCTAAAAATTTGGCCGAAAAAGCTTGTCAATCGCGATCGACAGGTCTGTCAATCGCGATTGACTGAGGTGTCCGTCGGGGCCTGTCGGTCGCGATCGACACGTCAGTCACGATTGACAGTGTCAATCGCAATCGATAGAGTCAGCCGTGGGTCCTGTCAATCGCAATTGATGGTGTCAATCGCGATCGACACGTTTTCCGAGATTTTCGCTGTAATTTCAGTCGATCGGGGATGTGTCCATCGCGATGGACACGTGGCAATGTGAGAAATTCAGTCAATCGCCAAAATTCAATCGGTCGCGATCGACGGTGTCAATCGCAATCGACAGAGGTGTCGGTCGTGGCTGTCGGTCGCGATCGATGGTGTCAATCGCGACTGACAGGGTCAGTCGGTCGTCTCTATCAGTCGCGATCGACAGAATCTGTCGATCGTGGCTGTCGGTCGCGATTGACGGTGTCAATCGCGATTGATAGAGACACACGGAATTTTTTAGTTCTTTCTAGTGATTTGGAATGTGCTCCTTGTGCATATCATGGTGGTGCACTTTGTTTTACCAAAAGGCGAAATTTTTTGTCGATCGCGAGAGGTCTGCGACACAGAGACAGTCCGTACAGAGGCTTTGCTATGATGGCATACATGTGTATAAACCGTCAGTAATAACCACAATGCCCCATGAAAGCTTGTACTTCCTTGACATTCTTTGGCTTAGGTAGCTCGGCGATGGCTCTTACTTTCTCTTCATTGGTGGATATGCCATTCTTTGACACTATGTGTCCTAGAATCTTGCCTTGCCTGACCATGAAAACACACTTTTCTGGGTTCAAGCAGACTTGATACTCTCGACATTTGTCAAAGATTTCTCTGAGTTCAGGGATATGGGTTTGTCTAATGTTGGAATGAGCACAGAGGTCATCAACATAGACTTCCAAATTCTTCCTCAAGAACTCTTTAAACACGTGGCACATCAGTCTCTGAAAGGTTGCAGGAGCATTGGTAAGCCCAAATGGCATTACTCAAAAGGCAAATATACCCCACTCTGTTGCAAAAGCCGTTTTATGCTGATCTTTTGGGGCTATGGCTACCTTATTGTAGCCCGAAAATCCATCAAGGAAGTTGTACACTTGCTTGCCTGCTACTCTTTCTAAGAGGTGTTCAATGATAGGAAGCAGATAGTTATCTCGAATAGTGGCAGCATTAACCTTTTTCAAGTTAATGCACACATGTAACTTTCCATTTTTCTTGGGCACCACTACGATGGTGAATACCCACTCAGTGTGCTCAATTTCATAGATGAATCCAGCTTCCACCAGTCTATCTATCTCCTCTTTTATCTTGGCAGCATAATTATCATTATATGTGTATGGCTTCTACTTAGAAGGTTTAGCATCTGAGGTCATGGGGATAGTGTGTGAGCATATGTCCGGGTCTACACCTTTCAAATCCTTGTAACTCCAAGTGAATACATCTCTGTATTCTCTTAGCAAGGCTATTAACGCATGCTCTTCTTCTTCCGTCAGGTCATGTCCTATGTAAGTGCATCTCTCTTCTCCTTCTTCCAGAGCTACCACTATTTTCTTGGTGGTTTCCTTGTTATCATAGGCCTCTCTTGATTGTGCCTCTCGTTTAGGCATTCTGATCATGACTCTCCTGTCATCTATCTCATATTTTTTAAAATTTTTCGGGACCTCAAACAAAGATTCTTCCTCTTCTGGTGTGACTTCTCTCTTCTTTCTTTTCTTTCCCTGATCCTTAGGGGTCACTTGTGTCGTTAATCTCACATCATTTGTAAGCTCTCCATGTCTCTGGGGCTGAAATTCTACTTCATAGAAGTATTCTTCATTTGACGCAAAAGGTGGGTCCATAATGATTGAGTCTAGATCGGAGTCACTTGCATCCTCAAACGCATCAGGGCTAGGTTCGCACTCTTCTAAAATTGCATCTTCCATGATTGGCTCTATGGAGAAAACTGATATGTCATAGCCATCCCCATCACAGTGTGGTATCCATTGTTCTTCATTGATGGCTACATCCATCGTTGCTAGGATCTCTGCCCAGCCGTGGGGTTCAAATTCTTCATCAGGAAATACTACAGGTGCATAGGCTGGGTCTTGAATGGATCTATGGGTTTCTTTTGCACCTATCTCTCTGGCCTTTTCTCTCTTCTCTTCTTCCACTACCACTTTACAGATCCATAAGTGAGTGCCTTCATGCATCCATGAGGATCCTGATCCTATGGAGTGCACAGACTCTGTATCATCTTTGGCTCTATGAATAGGATTCCATTGGATAGGAGGGACATCATAGGCATGGTTCTTGCTAAAATCACAGATAGCAAACGTGTGCTCAAACTCTACACCACATGTAGTGAGAGTTATTCTTTCTAGTAAACCTAGGGGTCTTTCTATGTGACCATCAGCCATCTGCAATTTCATTCTCGTTGGCCTGAGTGCTGGCTTGCCCCAACGCTTCCATAGGGAAGTGGTAGCAATTGCGACTCCTGCACCTGAGTTGAGAATTGCCTTGGTTGTGTATCATTGATGGGTGATGGGGAGGTATGTGTTTCCTTCTTCTCCTTCACTCATGTCTCCTAACTTATCTAGAGGAATTTCTGGCACTGTCCTATGAGAACCTACCTGGGAATAAGCTTTTGCTATCTCTGGTACTTGTTTGGCTACATGTTTCCATAGCTCTGGCCTTACTTTGAGTAGCTCTTCTAAAGTGAGGTTGCACTGCACTTTAGTATCCTTTACTACCTCCATATTCCTAGGTATTATCGAGTCTTCATTTCTGACCATGACTATGGGTGCTCTCATACAAGTGGACTTAGCTTCCCATGGGCCTGTGAAGTGGGGTAATTCATGTAAAGAATTAGACTCAAAGTCTAATCTCTCTTGAGACTGGGTGCTCTCCTGCTCTCCATAAATGGAGAGAATATCTTGTGGGAATTGATCATGTGCATCATCCACAAGTTCAATGGGAGGAGGGACTTCACTTTCTTTAGCCCATTTGTCTGCTTGAATCTCTCGTAGGAATTTTGGTGTGAACCGATTCATAGAAGAAGAGGTGTCTGGCTCCGTGGAGTTAGGCACATAAGCTTCTTGGGGAGGAAGGCTTACTCTCTTACTTGTCTTGCCTTTACTTGGAGGGGTGGGTTCCTTTTCTGATTGTGCAATCAATCTTTCCAATCTTTCTAACAGTCCCTCAAAGTGCAACTGCATCTTAGCTGTACTAGAGATCTTAAAGAGGCGACTGGCTTCAAACATGGTTTGAGCCAATTCCACCATCTTAGCACAAATTTTGGTTTGTTCAAGCTCTAGTTCTGCTCTAGGGTAACACTTTTCATGATCGGTTACATTTGGCCCTTCTTGGATTCTAGCATGATATGCCTTAAGCATCATATTTAGGTCCTGAGGAGTGGGATCAGCTAGGACTGATCCTACTCTAGGGGGTGGTGGGTTTGTGTGAGGAGGGTTGCAAGGTGTTGGATCGGATGATGATGGGAATGGTGGGGGTGGGGTAGTGTGAGAGGGAGCTTGAGATGTGAGTTCAATTATCCTGGCTTTTGTTTCCCTTAGGCTTTCCTTGAGTTCACTCATATTCTTAGCCCATTGCCTCTTCATTCTTTCTCTACTATCTCTCCAGGCTCTAGTTCTCTTCTTGGTTATGCTCTCAGATTCACTAACATCTGAGCTCTTTTCCTGGCCTACCCCTTGGTTTTGCTGCAATGCTTGAGCTCTAGTGACTACCTGTACTGGTGCAGTGGACCTCACACTTCTTGTAGAGTCTACTACTAACCCAATAACATTGATAGGAGTAATTTTTGGCATATTATTGGGGTTCTTTGGACAATCTCGTAAGAGATGCTCCTTTCCACAATCTTGGCAAAAGCCTTGAATTGTCACTAACTGGGGTTGTGTAGGTGGCGGTAAGGGGCAATCACGAATGAGGTGATCCCCCTGATATCTGTAGCATGGTCCTCTAGGGAATGGGGGTATTACCTACCTAAGTTGGGGTCTAGAGTTAGGGTTTTTGTACATTACAGTTGTGTACTCAGGCTCCCAACTAGGTTCACTTGGTTCCTCACTGTAGTAGGACTCACCATGTTCAGGAGATTGCATGTAGTAAGCATGGGGACTATCAATATGTGTAGAATCAAAGCTATGGTCACTGGGATCACTTTTTGAAAGCAATGGTGTTACTGGCACTATAGCTCTATTCAAATTCTCTTCTGCAGCTGCATACTTTACCGGAATTACATTAGCTGGGGCAGGGCGTTGTTGTGCTAACACAGGCTAAGGCCTTTGTTGGTTTTGGTATTGTGGTTGGTAGGTTTGTTGAGGCCTAGCATACTGTTGCGGTGGGTACTGGTTCTGGTATCTTCCTTGTTGAGGGTATGGTTGTGGGTACGTCTGCCTAACTGCTTGCTTATTGTAGGGGCAATCTTGCGCGGTGTGATTGGTGTACCTCCGTTCTATGGTGCAGTACTGGCTACTAGGATTTACTTGGGATTGAGCCATAATGGGACATACATTTGCCATGTGGTCACCACCACAAGTATAGCATCTCTTTACTGGGGCAAATCTTGGAATTTGTTTGCTAGAGACGCCTAGTTTTTGAGCTACCTTTTCTGCGAGTTCCTCAATAGATGTAGATTGTGTGGAAGAAAAGCTAGAGGCACTATCTGAATCTTTATAGATTTTGGAAAGCTCTAACTCTTCCCCTAGGTTATCCTCTATGTCAATGCACATGCGTACGCACTATTCAATGGTCCTAGGGTCCTTCAAGTACACATATGACCTCAATTTGGTACTTAGCAATCCATCTAAGAATAATGCCACGTGTTTGGCTGGTGTGGGTAACTCTGGAACAGGGCATCTCTCTAGGTATTGCCTAAATCTTCTTCCTGCAAGTCTCACGGTCTCTTGAGGGGTTTGCTTGAAGCTATGTATCAATGAGGAAGTATTATGCCTTATGCCACTTTTAGAGAATTCAGTGATGAAGGCCTCTAAGAGTTGATCTATGCTCCTGAACTGTCTCTCATTCAATGGTTGAAACCACATAAGGGTTGTGTTCCTAAGGGTTAGACCAAAGGCATTATACTGCGTGAATAGGTCCTCAACTTGTTCAGCTCTCAAGACTTGCCTAAACTCAGCCACATGATCATATGGGTCTCCTGTGCCATCGAAGTAGTTCTTCATGGACTTAACCAGCTGTGTAGGTCTCAATGTTCTGGTGTGTTCCCTAGGCCTTGGCAGAGGGAAATCATCAGCATTCCTCTGGTTCCTTGGGGATCTAAGTCCCTCAGGTTCCGCTCTATTTGTTTCCGTTCTCGTTCTTTCTCTTCCCACTGGATTGGCAAAGCTTACCTCAGGTCTATCTCTATGTCTGTCTCTTTGAGCTCCATGAGCTTCGGATGTTCCAACTCTTGGGTGACCAAAGGACACATTCGATCTTGGTTGGGGAAAAATAAGTTCACCTTTCCAAGTGTAAGCATGCCTATCATTTTCTGTAACCACAAAGATCCTCTTTGAAGCATGATCTAAGTAGGTCACTCTGCCTGGGCTTTCAGGATCCTTGAACTCATGTATCATGATTGTTCCTACCTCATTCGGCTGATCAAATCTATACCTCCAAAAGGCTTCATCAGTCTCTCGGTTCAAGAGTAGATCTATGCTCTTATTGTCTTGGGGAACCCACTCGGGATGGAGGATTCTAGTAAGAACAGATTTTCCTCGAGGGGTCCTAGGCTCTCCTCCTATGTTCCCTTGCTCTAGGTCACCTATGTCCACCTCAGGGATCACATTCCCGAATTCATCGGTCCTGTCTGGGTGACTAGTGACTACATATATAGTTCCTTCTTTGTCCAAGTATGCTCCGTTTTCAAATTTGACTGCTGGATGTTCCAGTCCAATGGATTGGTCATGGTTTTTGATCTGAACCACTGATCTTCCTAGGCCGTCCTCATAGATGCTAGCACCTAGTCGGTTGGTCCTAAGGTATTCCAGCTGCGTCTGTAGGGGCCTTCTACCCTACGTAAGTATGGCACACCTGAACTTCCTGTAGGTCTCTCCATACCGTGGGACATCTCTGACTCACTAGTTTTAGAGCTAGGGTAGTGCGAATAATGGCTCAACTGCTGGGCCCAAGAGCTAGCAGTGTGATTGACACTAGCCTCTGAAGACCTAAGACTTAGTCTATCTCTCCCTAGATGTCGTCTTGATCTAAGGTTCATATGCCTATGTAAGTAGCCCCAATGTTTGCCCAAAGTACAACCTCGCTGCCGATCAATTTGTATCAGTCACTTGGTTCTTTTTAGTTGGTTATCGTGTTTATGATCTTGTTTGATGTCATTTCATCAGGAATGCTTAAGTTAATTTCCGCACTTGAAATTGATCGCTCCCCGTTAAGTTCTTTTCCTTTAAAGTTATCGGTCACACACAGGTTATCTCTTGAACTTGATTTCTTAGATAGTCTTTGACTTGTTTCGTGCCTATCGTTGCCCTGACTTACTTCTAGCACTATTCGTACTTAGCCTGCACTAGGAATTGACAAAGGGTGTTGAGAGTATTCCAACCTCGCTTGCCGATTCCTTGCCCTTTGGTGTTCAAGAACCCGGTTCTCAAGCTTGCCAAAAAACCGTTGCTTTGGATGCCCTCAAGTGCTCTCACTGGACCTGTAAAAGTCCTAAGATTAGCTCAAGACTTAGATTCAAAGGACATAAAATTTCACTTCCATTCATGCATACTAGATATCAATTTGCCCTCTGTTTTTATGGCCAACAAGTCTAGAGATCCCTTGGTTTTGTGCCCCCTGGATATGGTCAACTTCAATAGTATATCTAATAATCTTGATACTAAATTTACCGTAACCAATGGGAGTTTTGGTTGTACTCCCCACGAGCTTTCCCACAAAACAAGAATCACAGCAAACGGATTTCGTATGAGAAAGTTATGATTGTTCAGGGTTTCGAAGTTAAAAGAGGGTTCAAACAGGCTGATAGTTCACAGGGTTTTTCTCAAAACACGCATGTAGGGATCTCACAACTCACTAATTGCTTGATGAGTATGCCTAAAAATTACCCCAATAACTTGGAACAAAAAACCTCTAGAATTTGGCCGAAAAAACCTGTCAATCGTGATCGACAGGTCTGTCAATCGCGATTGACAGAGGTGTCCGTCGGGGCCTGTCGGTCGCGATCGACACGTCAATCGCAATTGACAGAGTCGATCGTGGGTCCTGTCAATCACGATCGATGGTGTCAATCGCAATCGACACGTTTTCTGGGATTTTTGTCGTAATTTCAGTCGATCGGAGATGTGTCCGTCATGATGGACACGTGGCAACGTGAGAAATTCAGTCAGTCGTCAAAATTCAGCCGGTTGTGATCGACGGTGTCAATCGCGATCGATAGAGGTGTCGGTCGTGGCTGTCGGTCGCGATCGACAGTGTCAATCGCGACTGATAGGGTCAGTCGGTCGTCTCTATCGGTCGCGATCGACAGAATCTGTCGATCGTGGCTGTTGATCACAATTGACGGTGTCAATCGCGATTGACAAAAAAACACGGAACTTTTTAGTTCTTTCTAGTGATTTGGAATGTGCTCCTTGTGCATATCATGGTGGTGCACTTTGTTTTACCAAAAGGTGAAATTTTCTGTCGATCGCAATCGACAAAGGTCTACAACACAGAGATAGTTCCGAGTTCGTCCGTACCTGCGCAGCGTGCTGGAGGGGATGATACAGTTGTACCTGCAAGATCACTCAGAAAATAGGCAAAAAGCAATGCACACAATTCGCTCTCTCGCTCTCTATCACAAGTGAAATGAGGGACATGGAAGGAAGAAGGTGATATGATCAAAAACTGAAATTTTTCGCGAAGGTGGAGATGGAGGTGGGAGGTGGTGAGGATGATGATGGTGATGATGATGATAAAGTAAGAAAGAGAAAAATAAAGAAGAGTAAAAAAATTACCTACTACGCCAACGTCTCAAATCTATGTCTTACCATCACACGCTCGTCCTCAAAGCTCGTTCCCCGGCAACGGCACCAAAATTTGGTGTAGCTCAGTGATGAGTAGCACCTCCTTTAATGTCAATCCGGGAAGCCATGAGGATGGTATGATGACCTTGAGCAAATGAAGGCACAAGTGCGTGAGTGAGAAGCACACAAACATGCACACACATACACACACACGCGCACACAAGGTAAGACAAAGAGTGAGAAGCAATGGAGTTCTTTAGATTACTTCCAAAATGCTCATACAAGTTCAATTCAATTACAAGCTAACCTCAAAAATGAGCTCTCTAGCTTTATTTATAGTTTTTGACTAGGTTTTGGCCGTGTCTAGACCTAGTGTCCGGCCTAGTTAAAAATTAGGTTCTAGGCCCCATTTGAAGGCTCAAATGGAGTCTAAAAATTATGAAAATTGGTAGGTAGCTACTTCTAATGCTCCTCAAGCTCAAGGACTCCTTGGCTTGCACAAAATGGAGCTACAAAAATATGAAATGGTATTTACAATGGCTTTTAGTGTTGCAAATCACTATTTTTGTAGGGATTTCCTCTAACGATTTGACATACACATCTTCGAGCTTCCTACTTGCTCCTTCTCCTTATGTGTCCACCTCTTTGATATGCTTTAGCTTCCTGAAAAAATAATGGCCTATTTGCCCGATCTTCTTTGACTACTCTGTCTGCTTGTACCTTCTCTTCGCTCTGACTCCCTTCGTTGGCTTCCTTGTCTTGTTAGTCCTTCACTTCCTTGACTACTGCTAACACTCCTGGATTCAAAGGAGAAGGAATGGCTACCATAAATGGGTTAGACCCTGGCACCATATAAGTGGCGGGCAAGGCTTCACTTCTCTAATTTCTCAACAAATACCTATACCCTCAACTTATAGCTCGGAACCATCTAGGATGGAACCTCTTACTTATTACAAGAGCCCTATATTAACTGTAAGTATCAAGGGAACTTCCTTGGTAGGAGTGATAGTTGATGGGGGATCCGGTATTAATCTGATGCCTGAGTACACAATGACGTTGCTAAATTTGAAACCAACTAAGGCTGCTCATTTTAAAGTATCATTGGCAGACCAAAGCAAGGTAAGCCCACTAGGCATAGTGGAAAAGGTTGAAGTCATCATCCATAAGCTAAAATTTGTGTTGGATTTTGTGGTAATAACACTCCCAAAGGTGAAGGGAGGATTTCCTCTTTTGATAGGTAGGCCATGGCTACACCACAGTAAAGCAGTACATGACTGGGGTAGTGACACCTTATGGGTGGCGGGACCAGACAAGGTGATGAGACAACTTTAGATGGAAGGAGGAACGGATGAAGCCCTAGGTACTTCTCAAGTTGTTCTCCATCCAGAGCAAACTACAGAGGAAGGCAAAAAAGATAACAATGGTGAAGACGAAGAGCAAACTGGACCAGAAGGAGCAAGCATTTGGGCCACACCTCCTCCACCATGGGGTATATAGGAGAGGAATTATTTAATGAAGATCTAGGCGACATCATGGATTGCATTGAGGAGACTAATAATGTTTCATGCTTTACAATAGCAATCAATGAGGAAAAAGAAGAAGAGCCTACTGTGGAGTCTGTGGTATTAGGAGAACCAGCTAAACATTTTCGAAGAGGTAAAGTTTTGAAAGGAGTGGAAGGAAGGAAAGGGATTGAAGGAAGCCAAACAGAAGAAGAACTAGTAGAAAGCATTTTCCCATTGGTGGAAGTTCCAATGGGATGGACACAGGAAAAGACCCACGAAATCACCATCAATGATAGTCCAGCATTCACCAAGGAAATGTTGTTCAAGAACGAGGAAGAGGCAATTTCAGAGCCAATTAAAGAAGTCAACTTAGGGGAAGAAGAAAATCCCCAAAATCTTTTATTGGCAAGTTGGTTGTGGGACCATCCTCTTCTTCTCACAAAGGTAATAACATTCATGAATAATTTTAAAGATGTATTTGCATGGAGTTACAAGGATTTGACAGGAATACCAAAAGAGTTGGGAATACACACTATTCCTCTAGTGGCAGAAGCTCGGCCAAATAGAGGGAAAATGTATAGGCTAAATCACAAATATGCAGAAGAAGTCAAGAAGGAAATCTAGAAAATGGAGGAACCAGGTATCATAGTTCCTATAGAACATTCATAATGGTTGTCCTCCATGGTCATCACACCTAAGAAGCAACCTAATAAAATCAGGGTTTGTGTGGATTTCTGAGCATTAAATAAGGTAACCATCCCTGATGGGTTTCCCACTCCCTTTTCTGAACAAGTGATTGAAGATGTGGCAGGACATGTGATGTACAGTTTCATGGATGGTTTCAGTGGGTACAATCAACTGGAAATCCATCATGAAGATCAACCAAAAATAGCCTTCGTAAATCCTTGGGGAACCTATATGTACACCAAAATGGCTTTCGGCCTTAGAAATGCACTAGCCACTTTTAATAGGACAGTATATCTTATCTTCAACAAGTTGCTCCTAAAATTCTTAAGAATTTTCATGGATGACTTTTCAGTGTTCTCTGGAGCAGCCTGCACCACTGCAGTAGAGAATGTACCAGAACATTTGAAGTAAGTAGAACAAGTATTCCAGCGTTGCAGAGAGACAGGTTTGAAACTAAACCCTAACAAATGTCACTTTCTGGTAACCCAAGGTACCTTGTTAGGACATGTGGTCTCTGCTAAAGGGATGACTCCGGATCCAGATAAGGTAATGTCAATTCTTAAGCCTCCAAGACCTATAAATGTGAAAGAAGTCTAGAGCTTCTTGGGGCACACAAGATATCACCGCAAGTTCATACGCATGTATGCAGAGGCAGCATGACCACTTTCACGACTTACCAATAAAAGTTTTCCCTTTCAATGGTTCGAAGAAGAAGAATTTGCATTCACTTATCTAAAACAAAGGTTGGCATCTGCACCTATACTCATCTCACCAGATTGGTCTAAGACATTTCATGTGCATGTAGATGCAAGCTTGTATGCAATAAGAGCTATACTCACTCAACCAAGCGAAGCATACAAATTAGATCAGACCATTCATTACGCGAGTAGGCTCCTCTCAAAAACCAAGAAGAATTATAGCACTACAGAAAGGAAAGCATTGGCTATTGTATTTGCCCTCAAGAAATTCAGGCACTATTTATTAGGCACTACATTCACAGTGATTACTGATCATCAAGCTTTGAAATATTTGTTGAATAAGCCACAAGTCGTAGGAAGAGTATGGAAATGGTTGCTTCTCTTCCAAGAATTTGATTTCGAAATTGTACAGAGAAGCGCTAAGCAACATTTCATTGCAGACCACCTCTCTCGCATCAGACACCCAACTCAAGCAACAAAGGGAGCAGAAGATGTTTTCCCAGATAGCCAAATATACAAGGTAAATGTAGCACCTATATGGTATGATGATTTGACTCTACTCTTAGGAAAGGGTCAATACCGTACTGGGTCATATCCATTGGAAAGGCGTAGACTACTCTTGAAAAGTAAGAATTTCATAATGGCAAAAGACACACTCTATAAGGTTGGCCCTGATGGGATGTACAAAAAGTGTCTTCAACCACATGAAATAGAAAATGTTCTTCAATTGGCACATGAGGGTAAGTCTAGTGGTCATTTTCCTGGACATATCACTGCACTGAGGATACTCCAAAGTGGCCTATGGTGGCCATATCTCTTCAGAGATGCCACTAAATTTGCCAAGGCATGTGATGTTTATCAACGATGTGTGCCCAAACCGACACGACAAAGGAACCAACCGCTTAATATCTCTGTAGCTTGGCAACCCTTTGAGCATTGGGGAATAGACTTTGTTGGCCCAATTTTGCCAATAGCACAAGATTCAGGTGCAAAGTATCTTCTAGTGGCGATGGATTATGCCACTAAGTGGGCTGAAGTAATAGCCAGTAAGGAATCTACTACTAAAACGGTAGCCACCTTCTTGTATAATTACATCTTTTGCAGATATGGATGTCCAATGGAGGTCACAACAGATACAACTTCTTGAAGAAAAAAGAAAGATAGGCAATGAGACTCTGGTGGCAGTACAAGAAAAAAGAAAACAAAATCATGATGCAAACCTCTGGAAATCAAAGATCAAGGAAGGAAGCTTAGTTTTGTTGTACCACCCATGGCTCTTTGAGAAGAAAGCCAAGAAGAAGTTGATGTCGAGATGGAACAAACCTTTTAGGGTCATTCGCACACTTCCAAAAGGTGCAATACAAATCTCCACATTGACTGGCATGATAATGCCCTTAGCAACGAATCTAAGTTAAAACCCTATGTGGAATGATAGGAAAGCAGGAACTTGCCCTTGTATATAATGTATATACCTCTTATGTTTTTCCTATTAGCTTATGTCCTTTCCTTATTAGCTAGTGGATTTTTTTTCATCTATCTTCTTTTGGTATCCCATCTATCTCCTTCCCTTTCCACCCACTCCCACTACTACTACCACCACTAAGATTTTCCTCTTGATACTCATAGGCATTATGCTACCAACTTCTTCTACCTCCTATCACATAAGGATTCTCCTCCCTTATCCTTCCTATACCTCCTATCACATAAGGATTCTCCTCCCTTATCCTTCCTATGCCACTTCTCTAGGCAAAGAATGGCAAAAGATCACTTTATAACACTTACCTAAACGACCAACTCTTTTGCACTTTCATCTGGGCAACCTCTCCTCCACTATCCCCTTCCCACTTCTTTGGGCCACCTCCCCTCCTCCTCCCTCTAAAACTAGCATGGGCGACCTCTCCTCTACTTTTCCCTTCCCACTTCTTTGGGAGACCTCTCCTCCACTTTCCCCTTCCCACTTCTTTGGGCCACCTCCCCTCCTCCTCCCTCTAAAACTAGCATGGGCGACCTCTCCTCCACTTTTCCCTTCCCACCTCTTTGGGCGACCTCTCCTCCACTTTCCCCTTCCCACCTCTTTGGGCCACCTCCCCTAATCCTCCCTCTAAAAGCTAGCATGGGCGAGCTCTCCTCCACTTTTCCCTTCCCACTTCTTTGGGCAACCTCACCTCCTCCTCCCTCTAAAGCTAACATGGGAAACCTCTTCTCCACTTTTCCCTTCCCACTTCTTTGGGTGACCTCTCCTCCACTTTCCCCTTCCTACTTCTTTGGGCCACCTCCCTTCCTCCTCCTTCTAAAACTAGCATGGGCGACCTCTCCTCCACTTTTCTCTTCCCACTTCTTTGGGCGACCTCTCCTTCACTTTCCCCTTCCCACCTCTTTGGGCCACCTCCCCTCCTCCTCCCTCTAAAAGCTAGCATGGGCGACCTCTCCTCCACTTTTCCCTTCCCACTTCTTTGAGCAACCTCACCTCCTCCTCCCTCTAAAGCTAACATGGGCGACCTCTCCTCCACTTTTCCTTCTCACTTCTTTGGGCGACCTCTCCTCCACTTTCCCCTTCCCACTTCTTTGGGCCACCTCCACTCCTCCTCCCTCTAAAACTAGCATGGGCGACCTCTCCTCCACTTTTCCCTTCCCACTTCTTTGGGCGACCTCTCCTCCACTTTCCCCTTCCCACCTCTTTGGGCCACCTCCCCTCCTCCTCCCTCTAAAGCTAGCATGGGCGACCTCTCCTCCACTTTCCCCTTCCCACTTCTTTGGGCCACCTCCCCTCCTCCTCCCTCTAAAACTAGCCTGGGCGACCTCTCCTCCACTTTTCCCTTCCCACTTCTTTGGGCGACCTCTCCTCCACTTTCCCCTTCCCACCTCTTTGGGCCACCTCCCCTCCTCCTCCCTCTAAAGCTAGCATGGGAGATCTCTCCTCCACTTTTCCCTTCCCACTTCTTTGGGCGACCTCACCTCCTCCTTCCTCTAAAGCTAGCATGGGCGACCTCTCCTCCACCCCCTTCCCACTTCTTTGGGGGACCTCACGTCCTCCTTCCTCTAAAGCTAGCATGGGCGACCTCTCCTCCACCCCCTTCCCACTTTTTGGGCGATCTCACCTCCTCCCAACTCTAAACCTAGCAAAGGGGACTTCTCCTCCAATACCCCCTTCCCACTTCTAGAGGCAACTTCACCTCCTCCTACCTCTAAAACTAACAAGGCAACCTCTCCTCCACCCCCTTCCCACTTCTTTGGGCGACCTCACCTCCACCTCCCTCTAATGCTAGCTAGGGCGACCTCTCCTCCACTACCCCCTTCCCACCTCTTTGGGTGACCTCCCCTCCTCCTCCCTCTAATGTTGACTAGGCCACCTCCCCTCCTGCTCCCTCTCCAATTGACTAGGGCCGCCTCCCCTTCTCTCCCCTCTAAGTATTAAATAAGGCCACCTCCCCTCCTCTCTCCTCTAAGTGTGATTAGGCCACCTCCCCTCCTCCTCCTTCTTATGTTGACTAGGCCACCTCCCCTCCTCCTCCTTCTAATGTTGACTAGGCCACCTCCCCTCCTCCTCCCTCTCCAATTGACTAAGGCCACCTCCCCTCCTCTCCCCTCTTGTGTTGACTTGGGCCACCTCCCCTCCTCCTCCCTCTAAGTGTTCACTAAGGCCACCTCCCCTCCTCCTCCCTCTAAGTGTTCACTCAGGCCACCTCCCCTCCTCCCTCTCGCCTCCTAAAATCTCAATGGCAACCTCTCTTCCCTCACTTCTAGCATTGGCGACCCCAACCTCTCCAACTTCCCCAACTTCTTAATTTGCCTCAAATGATCGACCTCTCCACCCTCCCTCATCTGGGCAACTTCTCCACCTCCCCACCCCATTAATCCTCAATCATCAATTGGGCGACCACCCAATCTACACCTATCTCCTCTCATCCACCACTCTACCCTTTCCCTCCATGACCTCCTACCACCTCTCATCTCCCATCCACCACCTAATCTTTCCCTCCATGGGTGACCTCTCTACATCTATTCATCATTGATCCTCCACTTCACACTTCCCCCAAGGGCAAACCCTCCACCTTCCCCCACCTCTCCTCATCTTCAAATGAACTACATCTCCCCTCTCTCTCCCTCTCCCCTCCCTCTCCCTCTCCCCTCCCTCTCCCTCTCCCCTCCCTCTCCCTCATGCTAAGACGACCACCCCTCCACTCCTCCCCTCATACACCTTGGGCGACCACTCCTCCAAATTTGCCTAACTTGGGGGACCACTCCTCCGATTTGCCACTAACTTGGGCAACCTCTCCACCTCCCCTCACCATCATTAAGGCAACCACTCCACCTCCCCTCCTCTATTGGGCGACCTCTCCAACTCTCCACCTCCCACATCCCAAATTGGGTGACCTCTCCACCTCCCCTCATCCTCAAATTGGGCCACCTCTCCACCTCCCCTCATCCTCAATTGGGCGACCTCTCCACCTCCCCTCATCCTCAATTGGACGACCTCTCCACCTCCCCTCACCCTCGATTGGGCGAACCCTCCAAGTCCCCTCATCATCAATTGGGCGACCTCTCCACCCCCCTCATCCTAAATTAGGTGACCTCTTCACCCCCTTCATCCTCAAATTGGGCAACCTCTCCACCTCCCTTCATCCTCAATTTGGTGACCTTTCCACCTCCCTTCCTCCTCAATTGGGCAACCTCTCCACTTCCCTTCATCCTCAATTGGGTGACCTCTCCACCTCCCCTCATCCTCAATTGGGCGACCTCTCCACCTCCCTTCATCCTCAATTAGAGACCTCTCCAACTCCCCTCATCCTTCATTTGAGCAACCATCCCCACTCCTTTCTTGAAACCACCTCTTGTTCCACCTATTTCCTTCTAGACTCTTATGAACAATCCTTCCTAACTCTAAGTCCCTAACCCATACTAGCGAACACCAACTATGCCGCGGCCTCCTCTAGTTATAACTGCATTTTGTTCTCTTGTAAATGTTTTCTTGTTGTAACAACCGAGTATTGTACTCCCTTATCTCTCTCAAGAAACAAGTGAGTATTGTACTCCCTTATCTCTCCGAGACAGAGAGAAACTAGTGGCGAGAAACCTGTAGAATAAATTTTTTGAAGGACAGAGTAAAGGATGGCACCAAGGGACCAAATATCAAACTGGGCGCCAAGACGTCCAAAATCTAGAGTTGGGCACCAAGACGTCCAAAAGCTAGAGTTGGGCACCAAGACGTCCAAAATCTGGAGTTGGGCACCAAGACGTCCAAAATCTGGAGTTGGGCGCCAAGATGTCCAAAATCTGGGGTTGGGCGCCAAGACGTCAAAAATCTAGAGTTGGGCACCAAGACGTCCAAAAGCTGGAGTTGGGCACCAAGACGTCTAGATGGTAGAGTTGGGTGCCAAGATGCCCAAGTTCTAGAGAAGGGCGACGGCATGCCAGATTCATCAAGACGACAAGCAGACCTGATAAGGTGACCAAGTGGGCCCTAGCCACTCATCATTACACGACAAAGTCTGGTACTGGCGGCCAGCCATGCTGACAATTGAAATCGCCTAGTGCATTAACTTCCCATTACTCTCACGTAACTGACTCTCCTATTGTAACCGGTTCCTCACCTCTCTCTTAGAGACTTGCTTATGTTGTTGCTTATGCTACTTCTGTGAGAATACTTGGAGGTTGAATTGTGTTGTTCCATTGTTTTGCGTTTGTAGGATAAGTGGTATGATTAGCTAATGGCTTATACAGATTGTGTTATATTTGGTTGCCCTAGTTTGTGTTGAATATGGTGTTGTCTTATGCTCTATTTTGTTTCATGCTTGCTGCTCTTGTGACTCTTACTCCTAAGTTTATTTTGTAGTGGTGATAAGGAGGCTCGGTGATAACTGTCTATTAGGGTAATGCACTTTAATGCACCCACATGCTTACATGTGCTCCAGGAGTAGTGCATTTTGCATTCCATGCACCCACACACTTCACTTCAACATGAACAGGTGTAGCCACAAAATTCATCAAGGAAGTTGTAGACTTCCTTGAATTTTACATGTTCCAATAGGTGTTCAATGATACAAAGTGGATAGGTATCTCTGATGGTGGCAGCATTGAATTTCTTCAGGTTAATACACACACATAATTGTCCATCCTATGAACTACCACGATGGGGGATACCCATTCGGTATGTGCAATTTCATAGTTAAATCCAACTTCTATCAATTGATCTATTTCCTCCTTGATCTTTGTTGCATAATTGTCATTATAAGTGTATGGTTTCTGCTAAGAGGGTTTGGCTTCTGAGGACATGGGAATTCTATGAGGACATATGTCCGAGTCTACTCCTTTAAAGTCCTTATAACTCCATGCAAATGCATCTGTATACTCTCTTAATAATGCAGCCAACTCCTTCCCTTCTTTTTCAGTCAAATAATGTCCTAGATAGGTACATGGTTTTTCACCTTCTTCTCTTGTCACTATAATTTTCTTAATTTTCTCTTTGTTGTTATATGCCACACTTGTGAGTGCTTCTCTATTAGGCATCCTTATCATGACCTTTCAATCCTGAGTTTGGCTTCTATTAAATAGAGGTATTCTTCCTCTAAAGCATAGAAAGGCTCCATGAGGATGGACTCTTCATCTTTGTCACTATCTTCCTTGGACTCACTCATATTAGGTTCACACTCTTCAATAACTGAAACACACATGATTGGTTCCATCATGAAAACTGAAATGTCATAGCCATCCTCATCACAATGGGGGGTCCATTGTTCTTCATTGACTACTATGTCCATGGTGGCTATAATTTAGGCCCAAATGTAGGGTTCAAATTCTTCATCAACGAAAACCGTTGGTGCATAGGCTAGGTCTTGATTTGTTCTAGGATTCTACCTTAGCACCTACATCTCTAGTGGTTGCTCTTTTCTCTTCCTCCACTACAACTTTACACATCCATAAGTGGGTGTCATCATGCATCCAAGAGGATCCAGATCCTATGGAGTGCACTGATTCCGTGTCATCTCATGCTCTATGGACAAGGTTCAATTGTAATGGGGGTACATCTCTATGTGAGTATTCCTTGAGATTGACTTTAGTTGTGACTCTTAGATGTTGCAAGTACAAAGAATTGGTTCCCCGATTTTGCACAATTTGTAGCTATCACATGAATGTTCTACTCATTCTGCTAAAATCACATATGGCAAATGTGTGCTCAAACTCCACACCACAAGTGGTGAGAGTTACCCCTTCGAGCAATCCTAGAGGCTTCTCGATGTGTCCATCTGACATTTGCAATTTCATCCTAATTGGCTTGATTTCTAGCTTGCCCCAACACTTCCATAAGGAGGTGGTAGCAATGGCAACTCCTGCTCTTGCATCCAAAATTGCTTTGGTGGTATAGCCCTGATAGGTAATAGGGAGATAGGTGTTTCCTTCTTCTCCTTTCCTCATATCTCCTATCTTGTCCAAGGGTATATCTAGGACTCTCTCATGTGTCCCTACCTGAGAAGGTGGCTTAGTTACTTCTGACACTTGACTTGTTATATGCTTCCAAAATTCTGGTTTCACTTTCATTAGCTCCTCTAAGGTGAGATGACACTATACCTTAGTATTCTTTACCGCGTCTATGTTCCTAGTTATGATTGGTTCCTTGTTTCTTACCACAATAGTAGGGCTCTCATCTGAATAGACTTAGACTCCCATGGGCCTGTGAATTGAGGTAATTCCTTCAGAGAATAGACTTAGACTCCCATGGGCCTGTGAATTGAGGTAATTCCTTTAGTGAATTGAGGTAATTCCTTTAAAGTTTAATGGTTCACTAGTGTTGGCAGTAGTCAAGGAACTGAAGGACTCACAAGACAAGGAAGCCAACGAAGGGAGTCGGAGCGAAGGGAAGGCACAAGCAGACAGAGTAGTCAAAGAAGATCTGGCAAGTAGGCCATCTAAATTCATGCATCAAAGAGGTGGACACACAAGAAGAAGGAGCAAGTAGGGAGCTCTAGGAAATGTATGTCAAACTGTTAGAAGAAATCCCTACAAAAATAGTGATTTTCATCACTAAAAACCATTGTAAATATCATTTCATATTTTTGTAGCTCCATTTTGTGCAAGCCAAGGAGTCCTTGAGCTTGAGGAGCTTTAGAAGTACCTACCTATCATTTTTCACATTTTTTAGACTTCGTTTGAACCTCCAAATAGGCCAGAGAACCTAATTTTTAACTAGGCCGGACACTAGGTCTGGACAGGGCCAAAAGCTAGTCAAAAACTATAAATAGAGCTAGAGAGCTCATTTTTGAGGCTAGCTTGTTATAGAATTGAACTTGTATGAGCATTTTGGAAGTAATCTAAAAGAACTCCATTGTCTTTCTCTTTGTCTTGCCGTGTGTGCGCGTGTGTGTGTAAGTGTGTGCATGTTGGTGTGCTTGTGCCTTCACTTGCTCGAGGTCATCATACCATCCTCACGTCTTCCCGGATTGACATTAAAGGAGGTGCTACTCATCACTGAGCTACACCAAATTTTGGCACCGTTGCCGGGGATCGAGCTTTGAGGACGAGCGTGTGATGGTAAGACGTAGAGTTGTGACGTTGGCATTGTAGGTAATTTCTTTACTTTTTCTTATTTTTCTCTTTTTTACTTCATCATCATCATCACCATCTCCCACCTCCATCTCCATCATCGCAAAAATTTCCGTTTTTTATCATATCACCTTCTCCCCTCCATTTCCCTCATTCCACTTGTGAGAGAGAGCGAGAGAGCAATTTGTGTGCACTCTTTTTGCATATTTCTTGAGTTTTCTTGCAGGATCTGGTATCCCACCATCTCCAGCAGGCTGCATAGGTACGGACAAGCTCGAAACTGTCTCTGTGTCGTCGACCTCTATCGATCGTGATCGACAGAAAAATCGCCTATTTGGTAAAACAAAGTACACCATAATGATGCACATGATGAGCACATCCTAAATTACTAAACATAGTAAAAAAATTCCAAGTTTCTTTGTTAATCGTGACCGACAGACCTGTCAATTGCGACCGACAGACATGTCGATCGTGATCGACAGACCCCACGACCGACCGACTGCCACGTAGGATTCACTCAATCGCGATTGACACTGTCGATCTCGATCGACTGAAAGTTGACGATTGACACAAGAATTCGCGTTGCCACGTGTCCATCGCAATGGACAGAACCCCGATCGACTGAAATCACGGCAAAAATCTCGAAAAAAGTGTCGATCGCGATTGACATCGTCGATCGCGATTGACAGGACTCACGACCGACTCTGTCGATCGCGATTGACACTGTCAATCGTGACTGACGTGTCGATCGCGACCGATACGCCCCAACGGACACCTCTGTCAATCGCGATTGACAAGCTTTTTCGACCAAATTTCTAGGGTTTATATTACTTGATTTTGGGGTAAATTCTAGGCATACTTATCAAGCAAATAGTGATTTGTGAGGTTCCGACACTTGTAACTTGAGAGAAAACCTTGTTTTCCTGATGACCTGTTTTACCCTGTTTTAACCCTAGATCCCTGAACTGTCATATCTTCCTCATACGAAATCCAATTGCTATGATTCTTGTTTTGTTGGAAAGCTCGCGGGGAGTACAACCAAAACTTCCACTGGTTACGGTAAAATTAATATCAGGATTATTAGCCATAGTATTTTTAAGTGGACTATATCCAGGGGGAAGAAAAGCTAAGGGGTCTTCAGGATTGTTTTCCATAAAGCCAAAAGAATAGTTGATCCTTGAATTACATGAATCGAAGTGATTTTTTGTGTCCTTGGAATCTAAGTCTTGAGCTAACTTTGGGACTTTTACAGGTCCACTGAGAGCACTAGAAGGCATCCAAAGCAAGGGTAATCGGCAAGCTTGAGAACTGGGTTTTTTGAGCACCAAAGAGCAAGGGATCTGCAAGTGAGATTGGAATACTCTCAATTCCCTTTGTCAATTCCTAGCTTAGGCTACACGTGACTAATGCTATAAGTAAGTCAGGGCAACGATAGGCACGAGACAAGTCAATACTATCTAAGAAATCAAGTTCAAGTCAAGAGATAACCTGTGTGTGATCGACAACTTTAAAGAAAAAGAACCTAACATGAGACGATCAACATTAAAGTGCGGAAATTAACTCAAGTATTCCTGACGACGTGATATGAGACAAGATCATAAACACGATAATCAACTTAAAAAAAAGAATCAAGTGACTGATACAAAAGAACTCAGCAACGAGGTTGTACCTTGGGTAAAAATTGGGATTGCTCAGCTAAGCATATGAACCTTAGATCAGGACGACACCTAGGGAGAGATAGACAAAGTCTTAGGTCTTCAGAGGCTAGTGTTAATCATACTGCTAGGTCTTGGGCCCAACAGTTGAGCCATTATTCCCACTAACCTAGCTCTGAAACTAGTGAGTCAGAGATGTCCCACGGTATGAAGAGACCTACAGGAAGTTCAGGAGTGCCATATTTACATAGGGTAGAAGGCCCTTACAAGACGCAACTTGAATACCTTAGGACCAACCGATTAGGTGCTAGCATCTATGAGGACGGCCTAGGAAGATCTGTGGTCCAGATTAAAAACCCTAACCAATCCATTGGACTAGAACATCTAGCGGTCAAGTTTGAAAATGGAGCATACTTGGACAAAGAAGGAACAATATACGTAGTCGCCAGTCACCTAGATAGGACAGACGAGTTTGGAAACGTGATCCCTGAGACGGACATAGGTGACCTAGAGCAAGGAAACATGGGTGTAGAACCTAGAACCCCCCGAGGCAAATATGTTCTCACTAGGATTATCACACCGGAGTGGTTTCCCTAAGACAATAAGAGCATAGATCTGCTCTTGAACCGAGAGACTGATGAAGCCTTTTGGAGGTATAAATCTGAGCAGCCAAATGAGGTAGGAACAATCATGATATATGAGTTCAAAGATCCTGATAGCCCAGACAGAGTGACCTACTTAGATCACGCTTCAGAGAGAATCTTTGTGGTTACAGAACATGATAGGCATGCTTACACTTGGAAAGGTGAATTTGTTTTCCCCCAACCAAGATCTACTGTGTCCTATGGTCACCCCGGAGCTGGAACATCCCAAGCTCATGGAGCTCAAAGAGACAGACATAGAGATAGACCTAAGGTAAGCTTTTCCAACCCAATGGGAAGAGAAAGAACGAGAACGGAAACAAATAGAGCGGAACCCGAGGGACTTAGAGCCCCAAGGAACCAAAGGAATGCTGATGATTTCCCTCTGCCAAGGCCTAGGGAACAGACCAGAACCTTGAGACCTACACAGCTGGTTAAGTCCATGAAGAACTACTTCGATGGCAGAGGAGACCCATATGATCATGTGGCTGAGCTTAGGCAAGTCTTGAGAGCTGAACAAGTTGAGGACCTATTCACGCAGTATAATGCCTTTGGTCTAACACTTAGGAACACAGCCCTTACATGGTTTCAACCATTGAATGAGAGACAGTTCAGGAGCATAGACCAACTCTTAGAGGCTTTCATCACTGAATTCTCTAAAAGTGGCATAAGGCATAATACTTCCTCATTGATTCACACCTTCAAGCAAACTCCTCAAGAGATGGTTAGACTTGCAGGAAGAAGATTTAGACAATACCTGGAGAGATGTCCAATTCCGGAGCTACCCACTCCAGCCAAACAAGTGGCTTTATTCTTGGATGGATTGCTAAGTACCAAATTGAGGTCATATGTGTACTTGAAGGACCCTAGGACTCATGTGCATCGACATCGAGGATAACCTAGGGTAGGAGTTAGAGCTTTCCAAAATCTACAAAGATTCAGATAGAGCCTCTAGCCTCTCTTCCTCGCAATCCACATCAATTGAGGAACTCGCGAAGAAAGTAGCTCAAAAACTAGGTGTCACTAGCAAACAAATCCCAAGGTTTGCCCCAGTAAAGAGGTGCTATACTTGCGGTGGTGACCATATGGCGAACGTATGTCCCATCATGGCTCAACCCCAAGTGAACCCTAGTAGCCAATATTGCACCATAGAATGGAGATACACAAATCACACAGCACAAGACTGCCCATACAATAAGCAAGCAGTTAGGCAAACCTACCCTCAGCCCTATCCACAACAGGGAAGATACCAGAACCAATACCCTCCACAGCAATATGGTAGACCACAACAATCCTATCCACAACCCTACCAAAACCAACAAAGACCTCAACCTGTGTTAGCTCAACAACCTCCAACCCCAGCTAACGTGATTCCTGTAAAGTATGCAGCTGTTGAGGAAAATTTGAATAGAGCCATAGTCCCAGTGACTCCATTGCTTTCAGAAAGTGACCCGAGTGATCATAGTTTTGATTCCACTCACATAGATAGTCCACAGGCTTACTACATGCAGTCTTCTGAACATGGTGAGTCCTACTATAGTGAAGAACCGAGTGAACCTAGTTGGGAGCCAGATTACACAAATGTCATGTACGCAAACCCCAACTCTAGACCTCAACCTAGGCAGGTAAGACCCCCATTCCCTAGAGGGCCATGCTACAGATGTCAGGGAGATCACCTCATTCGTGATTTCCCCATGCCGGCACCCACACAACCCCAGTCAGTAACAATCCAAGGCTTTTGTCAAGATTGCGGCAAAGAGCATCTCTTACGAGATTGCCCAAAGAATCCCAATAATATTCCAAAAATCACTCTTATTAATGTTATTGGGTTAGTTGTAGACTCCACAGGGAGTGTGACTTCCACTGCACCAGTACAGGTAGTCACTAGAGCTCAAGCCTTGCAGTATCACCAAAGTTTAGGCCAGGAAAAAAGTGCTGAGGCTAGTGAAACTGAGAGCATAACCAAGAAGAGGACTAGAGCCTGGAGAGATAGTAGAGAAAGAATGAAGAGGCAATGGACTAAGAAGATGAGTGAACTCAAGGAAAGCCTAAGAGAAACAAAAACCAGGATAGTTGAACTCACATCTCAAACTCCCTCTCACACTACTCCACCCCCACCATTCCCATCACCATCCGATCCAACACCTTCCAACCCACCTCACACAATTCCACCACCCCCTAGAGTAGGATCAGTTTTAGCAGATCCCACTCCTAAGGACCTAAATATGATGCTTAAGGTATATCAGGCCAGAATCCAAGAAGGGCCAAATGTGACAGATCATGAAAAGTGTTACCCGAGAGCGGAACTAGAGCTTGAACGAACCAAGATTTGTGCTAAGATGGTGGAATTGGCTCAAACCATGTTTGAAGCCAGTCGCCTCTTTAACATCTCTAGTTCAGCTAAGATGCAATTGCATTTTGATGGACTGCTGGAAAGATTGGAGAGGCTAATTGCACAATTAGAAGAGGAACCCACCCGTCCAAATAAGGGAAAGGCGAGTGATATAGTAAGCATTCCCCCCCAGGAACCATATGTGCCTAACTCCACGGATCCAGACACATCTTCTTCTATGAATCGGTTCACACCAGAATTCCTACGAGAGATTCAAGAAGACAAATGGGCTAAAGAAAGTGAAGTCCCTCCTCCCATTGAACTTGTGGATGATGCACATGACCAATTCCCACAAGACATCCCATCCATTTATGAAGAGCAGGAGAGCACTCAATCTTAGGAGAGATTAGACTTCGAATCTAATTCCATACGAGAACTATCCCATCTCACAGGCCCATGGGAGGCAAAGTCCACGTGTATGAGAGCACCCACAATCATGGTAAGAAACGAAGACTCAGTCATACCTAGGAACACAGAGGTAGTGAAAAACACTAAAGTGCAGTGTAACCTCACTTTAGAAGAGCTACTCAAAGTAAGGCCAGAGCTATGGAAACATGTAGCCAAACAAGTACCAGAGATAGCAAAACGTCGTTCCCAGGTAGGATCACATAGAACAATGCCAGAGATACCTTTGGACAAGATAGGAGACATGAGTGAAGGAGAAGAAGGAAACGCCTATCTTCCCATCACCCATCAAGGATACACAACCAAGGCAATTCTGGACTCTGGTGCAAGAGTTGCAATTGCTACCACTTCCCTATGGAAGCGTTGGGGCAAGCCAGCACTCAGGCCCACGAGGATGAAATTGCAGATGGCTAATGGTCACATAGAGAGCCCTTTAGGACTACTTGAAGGAATAACTCTCACCACTTGTGGTGTAGAGTTTGAGCATACATTTGCTATCTGCGACTTTAGCAAGAACCATGCCTATGAGATGATCTTGGGAAGACCATTTATGCGACAGTTGCAAGTAGTACAGGATTGGGGAACCAATTCCTTGTACTTGCAACACTTAGGTGTTACGACCAAAGTGAATCTCAAAGATTACTCTCATAGAGATGTCCCTCCTATCCAATGGAACCCCATCCATAGAGCCAAAGATGATACGGAGTCTGTGCATTCCATAGGATCAGGATCCTCATGGATGCATGAAGACACCCACTTATGGATGTGCAAAGTAGCAATAGAAGAAGAGAAGAGAGAAAAAGCCAGAGTGGTAGGTGCGAAGGAAACACATAGATCAATTCAAGACCCAGCCTATGCACCTGTAGTATTTCCAGACGAAGAATTTGAACCTCACGGCTCGGCAGAAATTTTAGCAACAATGGATGTAGCCATCAATGAAGAACAATGGACACCCCACTGTGATGAGGATGGCTATGACATTTCAGTCTTCTCCATAGAGCCAATCATGGGAGATGCAGTTTTAGAAGAGTGCCAACCTAACCCTGATGCATTTGAGGATGCAAAGTGACTCCGATCTAGAGTCAATCATTATGGACCCACCTTTTGCATCAGATGAAGAATACTTCTATGAAATAGAATCTCAACCCCAGAGACATGGAGAGCTCACCAATGACGTAAGGTTAACCACACAAGTGACCCCTAAGAATGAAGGAAAGAAAAGAAAGAAGAGAGAAGTCACACCAGAAGAGGAAGAATCTTTGTTTGAGGTCCCTGCCAATTTTAAAAAAGAATGAGATAGACGACAGGAGAGTCATGATAAGAATGCCTAAATGCGAGGCACAATCAGGAGAGGCCTATGATAACAAAGAAACCACCAAGAAAATAGTGGTAGCCCTAGAAGAAGGAGAGGAGAGATGCACGTACATAGGCCATGACCTAACAGAGGAAGAAGAGCATGCGTTAATAGCCTTGCTAAGAGAATACAGAGATGTATTCGCTTGGAGTTACAAGGATTTGAAAGGTGTAAACCCGGACATATACTCACACACTATCCCATGACCTCAGATGCTAAACCTTCTAAGCAAAAGCCATACACATACAATGATAATTATGCTGCCAAGATCAAAGAAGAGATAGATTGTCTCGTAGAAGCTGGATTTATCTATGAAATTGAGCACACCGAGTGGGTATCCCCCATTGTAGTTGTGCCCAAGAAGAATGGAACGCTACACGTGTGCATTAACTTGAAGAAGGTTAATGCAGCCACTATTCGAGAAAACTATTCGCTTCCTATCACTGAGCATCCGCTAGAAAGAGTAGCAGGCAAGGAAGTGTACAGCTTCCTTGATGGATTTTCAGGCTACAATCAGGTAGCCATTGCTCCGGAAGACCAGCATAAGACAGCTTTTGCCACAGAATGGGGCATATTCACCTTTAGGGTAATGCCATTTGGGCTTACCAATGCTCTTGCAACCTTCCAAAGATTGATGTGTCACGTGTTTAAAGAGTTCTTGAGGAAGAATTTAGAGGTCTATGTTGATGATCTCTTGCTCATTCCAACATTAGACAGACACATATACCAGAACTCAGGCAAATCTTTGACAAATGTAGAGAATATCAAGTCTGCCTGAACCCAGAAAAGTGTGTTTTCATGGTCAGGCAAGGCAAGATTCTAGGACACATAGTGTCAAAGAATGGCATATCCACGGATGAGGAGAAAGTGAGAGCCATAGCAGAGCTACCTAGGCCAAAGAATGTCAAGGAAGTACAAGCTTTCATGGGGCATTGTGGTTATTATCGATGCTTTATACACATGTACGTCATTATTGCCAAGCCTTTGTACGGACTTTTGACTAACTTTGAGTGGACTGATGAACGTGAAAACTCTTTCAACGAGCTCAAAAGAAGATTGTGTTCAGCACCAATCTTGACCACACCAGACTGGAATAAGCCCTTTCATGTTCATGTAGATGCATCCAATTATGCTATTGGATGTGTGCTTGCACAACCTACGGGTGAAGGTAACATGGATCTTCCAATTGCCTATGCTAGTAGACAGTTGAATGAAGCTTAACGAAATTATACCACCACCGAACGAGAGGGATTAGGCATGGTGTATGCGGTCAAAAAGTTTAGACATTACTTGCTTGCAAATAAGTTTAAGTCTTTTACTGATCATCAGGCATTATTGTACTTGGTAAACAAACCATGCAATACATGTAGATTGGTGAGATGGTTTCTCTTGCTAATGGAATATGACTTTGAGGTAGTGGTAAGGAAAGGTAAAACTCATTTGAGAGCTGACCATCTTTCTAGGCTCACATCTGGAGAGGCACCACAGGGAGTGTCAGATGACCTTCCTGATGCTTACTTGTTTAATTTGGAAGTTGTACCTCAATGGGCTAAGCCATTAGTGCCAGTGTTGACATACGGGCCTAACCACCCAGTCATAAACGCTCAAGATAAGGAGGTAGTAAAAGCCCAGAAGTACCATATCATGGCAGGAAGTATGTACAAACAGACAGATCAAGGGATATTGGCTTGTTGTGTGGAAGAGGATGAGTATGCAAAATGGTTGCAATCAGCACATGTAGGTGCATTAGAGCAACACCATTCGAGGAAGAGAACTTTACAGACACTAAGGAGATTTGGAGTACACTGGCCTACTTGGAAGCTGATGTACATAAAATGTGTAAAGAATGCCCAATCTGTTGCACTAAACCACCCATGGAACATGCCACTCTTTATCAAGTGTCCATAGTGCCAGATTGGAGTGAACCATTAGTAGCCTTCCTGAGGACGAGAACATTCCCTCAAGATATGACAGTGGCCAAACAAAGAAGTCTAGAACAAGAAGCCCTAGATTACTCACTCATGGCTGATAATCTATACAAGCGTGGTAAAGATGGTTACCTGAGACTATGTGTCCATGAGAGTGAATATCTCAAGATCTTGGAAACTGCTCACCAAGGTGTAGCAGGAGGACACTTTGGACCAGATCGAGTGATCAAGGCAATCCTATTTGTAGGATTATGGTGGCCGACCCTTCACATGGATGCACATACCTATGTGAAGAGGTGTGATGTTTGTCAGTGAACTTAGTATCCTATACGCAAAGATGAGATGCCACTGAAGCCTATGATGGGTGGACGTGCATTCTCTAAGTGGGGAATAGACTTTGGTTGTCCGATTAATCCCCCAGCTAAGGGTTCACATGCTGAATATATCATTGTGGCCACAGACTATCTAACCAAGTGGGTAGAGGTAAAAGCTACGACAAAGAATGATGCTCAGACGACCGCTAAGTTCTTATTTGAGAATGTGTTCACTAGATACGGGCTACCCATAGAGCTAGTAAGTGATAGAGGCACCCACTTCTTGAATGAAGTTATTGAAAATCTTCTCCAAGAATTCTTGGTAGTACACAAGAAGTCTGCCCCCTATCACCCACAAGCTAATGGGCAAGCCGAAAGCACAAATAAGATTCTATTCAACGTGCTTACCAAATTAGTGAATAATAAACGCTCTGATTGGGACAAACAGCTACACCATGCTATTTGGGCATACCGAGTTGCCTAAAATGGTACTCCAAGCCACACCCTTTCAGATGGTATTTGGCCAAAATGCAGTGCTACCATTGGACTTCTTGATACCTACACTAAAGGTAGCATAGGAGCATGAGTGGACGGGTCATGAACTCTCTTCGAGGATTTTTTATCCGGAACGACTAGGCGAGACAAGACTAAGAGCTGCAGCAGGTATATATGCTGCTAAGAAAAGACAGAAGGTGTACTTTGATGCCCATGTTAAGGATACAGGCTTGAAGACCGGAGACTTAGTTTTGGTGTATACCCTGAAACAACATGCGAGAAAGCTAGAAAAGCATGGTTATGGACCTATGATCATCAATAGGATTTCAACTAGTGGAGCAGTACAACTAGCCACTTTAGAAGGCGATATTCTCCCTAATTACATAAGCGGATGCAGAGTCAAGTTATATCAAGAACCCCTGACTGAAGAGATGCTAAATAGACTCAACACTGCCAAGAAACGTAAAGAAGAGGAAAAACGAATTCGAGAAGAGGCACAGGCAAAAGCATCGGAACGCATCCGAAGGATGAAGTTGAGAAGACAAGGACAAGATCAGCTTAGGACAGAGGCGTATGCAGATCCAGGGTATCATATGGCTATGTGCGAAGTTTCAAGTAATAGTTCTCATCGAATAATTGATAGACGTCCTTTTGTAACTTTAGAGATAGGACAAGGAAAGAGTACAAGGACTGTAAGGGCCTTGATTGACTCAGGTGCAGCCACTAGTGCTGTTAAATTTTCTTACTGTCAAAAGTTGAAACTAAATGTCAATCCTATAGAAGCATATCTCATAGGATTGGGAGGTGTGGAAACCCCTTGCATGGGCGAGGTGGATCTTCCCCTCTACATTCAAGATGCTCTTATGACAGTTAAAATACTAGTGTGTCAAGATGAGGACCTCACTGAGCCTCTTGTCTTGGGTCAAGACTGGATCTATGATCATGCAGTCAACCTAAACCTAAGAAGTGGACTTCTTCAGGTATGGTTAAATCAGAGTCGAATTACAGTTGAGTTAGATAATGGAGCACTCAAGGAACTAGGAAAGGCACAGACTCTTGATCCTTCTAGGGGTACACATGAAGCTGACAATGCTATTCTTGTCCAAAACTATGTGATGCAGAAGGATGATTGTCTCAACAAAGAAGTTAAGGGTACAACGGAACTCCCTTCTTTTCCAAAAGCCACGGGGATGCAGCAACCAAAGGCGGATCAAATGCAGAAGAAGCAGCCGACTTATGCTCGAGGCACAAAGAAAATACGACGCACGGTGTCTCAACCACCAAAACAAGTGTGGGTACGGAAAGGCGAGCATCTTATTGTGGTCAAGCCACCACAACTGGCTCAACTTCCTATTAGTGATCGACAACACGACACTAATAAGAAGTCGTCCAAAAATTCTTCTGTGAAAGTGAGGTTTATCTGGGTACCCAAGAAGTCGATGAAGGCTAGCCCACAATCACGACAAATTTGGGTGCCTAAGGCTTGCTTGCGGGCTCAAATAGCTACACCGAGACCACACCCTGTACAACATGGTTCACTCACTCGAACATCTGATACCCATTCTTATACATCACACATGAACACATATTCTCCCATGAGCACACGTAGAATCACTTGTAAATGGGTCCCTAAAAAGCCTCATTTCCAAGCAGACACTCTTATAAAGCCCTCCAGAGTCTCCACAAAATCAAGACCAACAACCATTCTGTTTGTTTGACAGCCCAAAGCGTGTAACAAACCCCCCGACCCCATTTGTAAATTCACCACCACCTACTAACTGCATCATTCTCACACTGCATCTCTCCATTTAGCTCTTAGGACAATCCATCCACTAACCACACCCACAATCACCGAGCACTCACTGACTAACTAACATATCACTAAAACTTCTTGTTAATGTTGTAACGGGGACACGTGACCACTTGGTGTCCAGTTGCAATGTTAACATTCATTTGTATATTCTCACAAAACCAGTGACCAGTCCCTTCAATATGGCCGAGGCTGCAGGAACTAGCTCCCAGGCAAGCACCAGCCCTCAAATTGTGGACATTGAAAGTCTTCCCATTGAGGAGGAATTAAAGGAACGTCTAGTGGCTTTGAGAGCATTACATGCCATACCGGTGCAGAATCCTCCACAGGGGCACACAATGCCAGTCAGCAAAAACTCACATTGGTTCAGTGACGTGGCAGGACCTCTGGGAGAAGGCACCTACCTGTGGGAGGTAGAGATAAAGTTCAACGGGCGCTGGGGCAGGTATCACTTCTTCACCAGGGAATTTGAGAGACTTCAAAATAATGAAGGGCTGAAACCGATATGGAAGAAGGCGGGACTATACGATTACTTCAAAGCCCAATTGCCAAAGCCAGACTTTCTGAGGTGCTCGTATTTGATTAGCACCCTCACTCCGAGCAAAGAGAAAAAGGGATACAGCACCTTTGTCCTCCCATCTCTCACAAGGGGCAATGAGCTGAAGCGGTTCAAATTGACGAACAACTTGGTGAGGGAAGCTCTCGACATGAAAGGTATGCATATTCCCACCGAGAAAGAGACTATGGTCCCCGACAACATGAAGAACAGGAATCTGACGAAACTAAAGGACATGGTGGCAATGACACGTACTATTGCCGTTCATCTTCGGATGTGCATGCAGCATTTCACATTCCCCACGCAAGAGAGGTTCACAATGCCACCCAAGAAGATATGGTTCAGTCTATATTTAGCAGATGCCTTCGATTTGACAATCAACATGCCTCACTGGATTATTGACCAAATCCACTTGGCTCATCAACAGTGGTATAAGAAGCAAAAGTCAGTATTGTATGGATGTTGTGCTCTCACAAGGATTGTTTACAAATGCTTGGCATATGATGTGCCAGTTCAAAGGGCACTTATTTGGACCAAGGTGCAAGAATTCCAACGTAGACTATCCATCGCAGGGCCTCTATCCAAGAAAATGAGAGGCGCAGTTCAGATGCCCTGTGCCCAGGCCCGCGGTGCGACACTAACACCAGAGACAACTCCATGGCTTCCAAGGTGTGTGCAACCCTTCACTATCAGATTACCAAGACATAGCACAGACGAACCGAATCTGGTGTTTCCACCTATACCAACTGACTTAGAGTTTCCTCATGGCTTCACATTGGAAGATCTAACTGATGAAGAGGTAGCCAGAATAATCAATGCTATGAATTTAGAAGTGGAGGCAGAGCAGGCAAGCGGGCAGCAGACAGTCACAGACCAACCCCACCCCGTCCAACCAGAAGTAGTCGAAGTGGATGATGATGAGGAAGAGGAGCAAGAGGAGGACCGAGAAGGACTGTCCGACGAAGAAGAGCGAGAATATGAGCAAGAAGTTCTACAGGAAACTTGAGGGTGCCCCGGCTTATACGAAGCAATTGAAAAAGTTGTATGATACTATCAACCGAGTTCAAGAACAACACAAACTATCCCTGGCAGCAGGAAAAGCCCTCATGAACCAGATCCTTGAGGAGGAAGGTGTGGACGAGCAATACCGAGCAACCCTTGACATGATATCTGATGCGTTGGGGGTACCTGAGACGGTGCATACCGCTCTTTCATATTCACGACGATTGGAACGACGATACGGCAGACGCCCCCCTCGATCAGGAAAACAAATGAATGTATTAGTATCAGAACCACAGGGCACCACATCCACAACCACGGGCACAGCTCATCCCATTCATGACACTGAGGAAGCCCATACATCCAGTGCACTCCCTTCACCCCCCTTACCCCCTCTCCCTCCAACTCCGCCACTTTCACCTCCCACTACCAGTGAAACCACTAATGTCACCGCCTCAGGGTCCACTTCCCATACCGAAGCACAGACCGTCAGTCAACCCACACAACCGATCACCACCTCTCTTGTCTACACTACTACTGACTCTATAATTCTAACTGTAGCTACGGAAAACCCCGTTCCCCCGATTACACTTCCTGGCGGTTCATATTCACAACTACACACACCACTTTACACCTTCACCACCATCACCACACCCACAATTCCCATGTTCACAATCACTCCCACGACTGCATCCACTTTTGATCTCATGGACATATCACCCACCTCCGCACCTCTCCCTCCCCCCATACGTCCACAATCTCCCATTCCCCCACCACCAACTTCACCTTTTTCAAGCACAGCATACACGCTCCCATTCCCTTCTCCCTTCCCTTTTGCATTCAACACCTTTCCCGCATCCACTCCCATTAATAATGTATTCAATAATATGTACCAGTGTATGTCTCAACTGCAATAGCATTACTAGCACCTAGACGCACAGCATATGAGCCTCTTCAGAAACCATGAACAGCTCCAAGCAAGACTCATTGATTTAGAGAAGGAGAAGTGGCTATTACAACAGCAGTATACTACATTGCAAGCACAACATGATCAATTAGTTGCCAATCCACCCCAGTCAGATACTGAAGAAAAACAACAACTCGACGACATGTTACATGCTCAGATCACAGACAATCTCAAGCTTCGAAGCAATCTCGCCTTATTACGGAAGCACATGTCCGCAGCACTCGAAGAGAATAAAAGACTGCAGAAACAGAACAAAGAAAACCTGGAAGCAGCAATGGAAGGTTCCCCGCATGAAATCAACCCAGAGAATTTCAAGGCCATCCCCTCGAAGAATATGCAAATTGTGTTGGAAACCCATGCCGACCTCCTGGAAGCCCACGTAGCATTAGAAAGAGAAAGAGATGACCTACTAAAGCAACTGGCAACTCAGAAGGATTCACCAAACAAAGTCACAACAGCAGCCGACACATCTGAAGAAGTCGTAGAACTCAGAGCAGAACTAGAAGAACTACAAAGTAAAGTTCTTCAATACGAGCATCAACCCTCTCCCCTGGTGGAACCGGAACCTGAAGACTTAGTGCCAATTGAAGTGGAGGAGACTTTTGAAGACCCATATGTCCCCATGCCAGCACCTGGAGGTAAGCAAACAGAAGAAGGAATGGACACGATTGAGATCGAATCTTCTAAATGGATGCAAAGGTTAGAGAAGGTTGCTACCACCCATGACGAGAGAGTTGCAGTACAGATAGCGTCTATGTCACGATTGGAAGAAGTCGTCATAAAATCAGATTACTTCAGAAACCTCTCCCATCATAGGTGGATTGGCACATCCGATGATTTGTATGTTCCATTCTGTGTATTAATGGCAGATTACAATGTTGAAATCAAGCAACGCACATCAAAAGAACCAACCTCAGCGACACAGTTTGCACCGGATGACATCCCTGCAAGTGCCATGCATGGGAATATACATCAACCTACTTGGAGGATCCGTCTACTTGAAACCTACCCTGAGATGGTACGCACTTGGAATAACATGCCATTATACATCAAGTATAATCCATGCTACTGCCTTGTCTTTCGAAGAAGGTCTTGGCCAGAGTACACCAAAACAGTTTTGACGGTTAAAGGATGTGAAAAGTGGCTAAATTATGTGTACCTAGCACCTCCTCATGGCCAACCCAATTTCAACTACATGATTTCAACCATCCGACACTGGGCAGTCAGATTCAAAAATATACCAGATATCATGGCACAGATGTGCCTCAAAATCTTTGAGCTAATGTTGGTGACATTCAGGCCCTTTAAGAATGTCAAGGAACCTCATCTTTCGGCTCTCGGATTTAATGAAGGGAATCAGGACCTTGTCTACGATATGAGCACCACACCATCCATTAACGTCGTATATGCGTGGCATGCTCGTATAAAGTATCTACCTGCCTGCTTCAAACAGACGTTTGAAGAAAAGTTTATCACAGGGTTCTGGGAATATCATTCAGAGATATTCATTCCTAGACCATCTCACCTATTACAGTTATTTGCGGTGGAACAAGCTCTACATTCAGAAAAGCTACATATGCCACATCCAAAAGTTCTAGGGCCAGTAGACTGGGATGCCCTACTCACTGATTTGGCCAAAGGGTTGAGAATAGTAGATTATTTAGCCACAGACGTTGTGGAGTACTACATCCAACGACCCACTCAACAAGGGTCTGTCAGAGACGACACACGCGAGAGAGGGGGGGTGTTGGCAGTAGTCAAGGAACTGAAGGACTCACAAGACAAGGAAGCCAACGAAGGGAGTCGGAGCGAAGGGAAGGCACAAGCAGACAGAGTAGTCAAAGAAGATCTGGCAAGTAGGCCATCTAAATTTTTCATGCATCAAAGAGGTGGGCACACAAGAAGAAGGAGCAAGTAGGGAGCTCCAGGAAATGTATGTCAAACTGTTAGAAGAAATCCCTACAAAAATAGTGATTTTCATCACTAAAAACCATTGTAAATATCATTTCATATTTTTGTAGCTCCATTTTGTGCAAGCCAAGGAGTCCTTGAGCTTGAGGAGCTTTAGAAGTACCTACCTATCATTTTTCACATTTTTTAGACTTCGTTTGAACCTCCAAATAGGCCAGAGAACCTAATTTTTAACTAGGCCGGACACTACGTCTGGACAGGGCCAAAAGCTAGTGAAAAACTATAAATAGAGCTATAGAGCTCATTTTTGAGGCTAGCTTGTTATAGAATTGAACTTGTATGAGCATTTTGGAAGTAATCTAAAAGAACTCCATTGTCTTTCTCTTTGTCTTGTTGTGTGTGCACGTGTGTGTGTAAGTGTGTGCATGTTGGTGTGCTTGTGCCTTCACTTGCTCGAGGTCATCATACCATCCTCACGTCTTCCCGGATTGACATTAAAGGAGGTGCTACTCATCACTGAGCTACAACTAGTTTGAGCTTCTTCCTATTCTTCATTGATAGAGGGAATATCCTATGGAAATTGATCACAAAGATCGTCCACAATCTCAATGGAGGGAGGATTCTTGCTCTCCTTGGCTCATTTCTCCTCTTGAATCTCTTGTAAAAACTCTTGTGAGTATTGCTTTATAGAAGAAGAGATTTCTAGACTAGTGGAATTAGGAACATAAGCTTCTTTGGAAGGCAGGCTTATCTTTTCACTTTCATGGTTTCTTACCTTTGATGTAGCTGACTTCCTAGATTTCTCTATCATTATCTCTTATTTCTCTAGCAATCCATTAAAGTGTAATTGTGTCTTGGTTGAGTTAATGCAATTGAAAAGATGGCTTGCCTCAAACATAGTTTGAGCTAGTTCCACCATTTTTAAACAAATCTTATTCCTTTCCATTTCTAATTCGGCTCTTGGATAACACTTATCTGACTCTGCCACATTCGTCCCTTCTTGGATTCTCACCTGATATGCCCTGAACATCATGTCAAGATTTTCTAGAGTAGGATTTGCTAGAATTGGTCCTTCTCTGGGTGGTGGTGATTTTGTGGGAAGGTTTTGGTGCAATGAGGGTGGTGGGTTGTGAGGGTGCATGTGAGATGCAATCTCTATCAATTTAGATTTAGTTTCCCTTAAGCTTCCTTCAAGTTCACTCATCTTCTTCGTCCATTGGCTCTTCATCCTTTCACAACTATCCTTCTAGACTTTGGTTCTCTTCTTAGTTATGCTCTTAGTCTCACTATTATCTAGGCTTTTCTCTTGACCTATGCCTTGGTTTTGTTGTAGGGCCTGAGCTCTAGTTACTACTTGTATTGGGGTTGTAGTGATCGTACTCCCATAAGAGTCTACAACCAAGCCAATAACATTGATCCATGTAATCGTATGCGCATTGTTTGGATTCTTAGGTCAATCCCTTAGGAGATGTTCCCTAATCCAATCTAGACAAAAGCTTTGAATGGTTACTAATTGAGGTTGTCTTGATGCAGGGATTGGGCAATCTCAAATGAAGTGATCTCCTTGACACTTATAACATGGACCTCTGGGTGCTTGGGGTCTTGTCTATCTTGGTTGGGGCCTAGGGTAAGGATTTTTGTACATCACATTCGAATATTATGGATCCCAACTAGGTTCATTAGGGTTTTCATATGGATAAATTTCAGTGTGCTTTGGTGAATCCGTGTAGAAAGCCAGTAGACTATCTACAAGTGTGGATCCCTTTTTGAAATCAACAAGATTGCAAGCACTAGGGCTCTATGCAAGTTGTCCTCAGTTGATGCATACTTGACTTAGATCACATCAGCTCACATTGGAGGTTGTTGGCCTAGTGCATGTTGAGGTCTTTGCTGAGTTTGGTATGGTGGTTGACATGGTTGTTGGGGCCTAAAGTATTGTTTTGTTTGATACAGGTTTTGGTATCTCCCTTGTTTTTTATATGGATATGGATAACTTTTCCTAAACACTTTCTTGTTGTAAGGGTAATCTTGTGCAGTGTGGTTAGTGTATCTCCTCTCAATGGTGCAGTATTGGCTATTGAGGTTTCCCTTTGATTGAGCCATGATTGGGAAAACATTGGCCATGTGGTCTCCTCCACAATTGTAGCATCATTTCACTGAGACCATCCTAGAGGCATGCTTGCTTAAGACTCCAAATTTCTGAGCTACTTTTCAAGATCATATATTGAAGTAGATGGTTTAGAGGTGAAACTTGTAGCAGTATCTAAGTCTTTATAAATATTTGAAAGCTATAACTTGTCACCCGAGTTATCCTCTATGTCTATACACATGTGCACACACTTCTCTATGTTCTTAGGTTCCTTCAAGTACACATATGAATCTAATTTGGCACTTAGCAAGCCATCCAAAAATAATGCCACTTGTTTGGTTAGCATGGGTGATTTTGGAATAGTACACCTTTCCAAATATTGTTTAACTCTTCTTCCAACTAATCAAATTGTTCCCTGAGGTGTTTCATTGAAGCTATGTACTAGGGATGAGGTATTGTGCTTAATACCACTTGGAGAACTCAGTGATGAATGCTTCTAGCAGCTCGTCTATATTTTTTTATTGACCTTCATGAAGCATTTGAAACCATGTCAAGGTTGTATTCTTTAGAGAAAGTCCAAAAGCGTTGTATTATCGTCAACTTGTTTAGCTCTCATTACTTGTCTAAACTATGCTACATGATTGCATGGGTCTCTAGTGCAAAAGGCTTCATCCTTATCTCTATTCAAGAAGATCTCAATGCTTTTGTTATCTTGAGGGATCCATTCTAGATTGATGATTCTAGTCAAGATGGAACTGCTATGAGGTGTTCAAGGTTCCCGTCCTATGTTTCCTTATTCTAGGTCTCCTATCTCATTCTCTGGAATGACAATTCCAAACTCATCTGTCCTGTCTGGTAAGCTAGTAACCACATACATGGTTCCTTTCTTATGAATATATGAGCCCTCTTCGAATTTGACCATTGGGTGTTTAAGTTCCAAGGGTTGATTAGGGTTTTTGAGTTGACAATGGATCTTTGTAGACCATCCTCATAGATGTGAGCACCTAATTGGTTGATTCTAATATACTCTAATTGCATCTTTTAGGGAACTTTTCATGTCTGTAAATAGGTTGCACCTGAACTACCTGAGGATCTTTCCATACGAAATGACATTTTTGAATCACTAGTCTCAAAAGTTAGCAACTATGGATAGTCACTGAGTTGATGAGCCCACGACCTAATTGTATGATTGACACTAGCTTTAAAGGATCTGATGTTTTGTCTATCCTAACCTAGGTGTCTTTCTGATCTAATTGCAAACAAGACAAATCACTTGCTCATCTCTTCGTGGAATGCAATCATGCCAGTAATTATTGGAAATGGATACATGCCCGTTGGCTCCCCTAGAAGTTGAAGCTCTTATACTAGAGAGAGAGATCCTCTTGGGGGAGAATTCCTTCACTGCCCCCTAATGTGGAAAACTATTAGAAATAGAATTCAATGTATCATTAGGAGAGAAAGAAACTCAATTATGCTCAAAGAAGCAAGTCATTTTTTTTATACTCTTAATGTCTTGACCAATCATCTTCTTCTCTAGGTAAGAGACTCCAAAGTTATAGAGATTTCCTTGAAGAACTTCAATGTGGCAAGCCGTTTCTCGATGATAGCCTCCATTTTTGGGGTTAGACACATAGAATTCGAGAATCAAAATGTCTAGTTGTCGACTACTAACAGGGAGATCAATGAGATATCTACCGCACAGCTGCGTGAAGCTTTTTATATCATCCCTTTCTCTCTCTAGTTACCCACAAAGGGAAAATACTCATGGCCTCTCACATGAGTGCCACTTGGCACTCATGTGGGTATCATACTCTATATATCTAAGAGGTGGTTCATACCTCTTAAGAAAGGATACTCCATGTTACATTTCCTTCCCCTTAACTCCATTTTTGTCCTAAAAAATGGTATTGGAAAGTCTATGAGAAAGAGAGAATATATAAAAGCAACACTCCTACTATATCCCCATGTACCACAATACATGGTCATATCTTTGTGTTGTTTCCTTGTATCCTTCCCCTTAAGAAGACTCTTGGAAAGGTAGCCTAGAGTTGGGAAACCGTCTCTGAAGGGTGCTAACTCGCTCTCATGTGGCACTATCTTCTGAACTATCTTTCCACTTTACTAGACACTCTTTATATAGGTGACTTCTCGTCCATTTCTCTCGATTTCGTAGTATGCTCTCAGGCTCATGTGGAATAGATTGAATAGAAATAGGCTCTACTACCTCACTATCTAGAATGAGGTTGTCAAATTCACCCAGCCTTTTCTTAAGCCATCTAACATGAAAAACTGGATGGATCTGACTATTCTCTAGAAGTTGGAGCTGATAAGCCATCTTTCTTATTCTCTTAAGTATTTGGAAAGGTTCACAATACCTAGGAGATAGTTTTGGACAAGGTCGCATCTTCATGGTTTCAGATCTAGATGGAACAGTAAGATAGACTTGCTCTCCTACCTCAAAGTTGATGCCTCTCCTTTGAGGGTCAACATAGGCTCTAGATTTGTGTTGAGCTCTCCTAATACTATCCTTAGCAAGCCTAAGCATATCATTCATCTCTTCCAAGAAGTCCTTTGTAGCTTGAACTTTCTCATTGTACAATCCTACTATATAAGTAGCTCTGGGTTGAAACCCATACATAAGCATAAATAGGCTATGCCTAGTGGAAGGGTGCTTGGAAGTTGGCACTATTATATGCAAACTCTACTATAGGTAAGTACTCTTCCCAGTTAGCTTGCCTTTCATTCACATAAGCTCGAAGCATATCTTCTAGGATTTGGTTAACCCTCTATGTTTGCCCACCCGACTGTGGATGCTCAGTCGTACTCATGCTAAGTTTCGTATCCAACCTTTTGAAGACCGCTCTCCAAAAGTGGCTAGTAAACTTCCTATCCCGATCAGAAACTATGTCTAAAGGAAGACCATATAACCGGTATAGGTACTCTATAAAAAGTCTAGCCAGCTCAGGTGAATAGTACGTGTTTGAATAAACCCATCCATTTTGGTTAACCTATCCACAATTACCCAGATAGATTCATGCCCTCTCAGTGTCTTAGGTAATCCAACTATAAAATCTATGGAGATACTCTCCCACTTCCCATTAGGAATATCCAATGGGTGGAGTAGTCCTCCAATCCTCAAGCTTTTAGCTTTATTGACATCACATTTAGTGCACTTTACCACATACTCCAGGACATCCTTATGAAGTCCAAGCCAGTAAAAATGCCTCTTAACAAGATCATAAGTCTTGTTAACTCCAAGGTGTCCCGCACTAAGTGTGTCATGACGCTCATACAAAATGTGACGTCTCATCTCAAAATCTCTAGGGACACACACCTTACCTTTATATAATAGATAACAATCATGGATACTATAATTCTTCCACTTAAGTACCTGTCGATACTCCATCCTCACTGTATCATGATCCCCATTCTCTATGGCTTCCCAAATCTCAGATTATGTAGGGTCAAGCCTTCATTTCCCTTTAATGGAATCAAGTAGCTCACTAGTGATCTGAGTAAAACTCAATCCATTGAGCATAGGCATGGGGATAAGTGAATCAAGCACTACATTACACTTTCCCTTCCTATACGTAAGCTCATAATCAAACTCTTGAAGGGTCTTTGCCCATCAGGCCTTACAACCTTTAAGGTCTGTTTGATTAGAGAGACACTTAATGCTCTCTTGATCAAACACTATCGTGACTTTGGAACCATATAAATAATGACACCACTTCTTCAAAGCATGGACAATTGCTTACGACGCCTTCTCATATACAGAGTAATTCTTCTAAGCCGGTTCTAGCTTCTTACTCTCAAAAGCTACTGGTCGGCCATCTTGAACTAAAACTGCTTCTACAGTAAAATCACTTGTGTTAGTCTCAATCACAAAGGGTTTATTGGGATTTGCTATATGTAAAAGTGGAGTTGTAGCAATTGCTACTTTTAATTTCTCCATACTTTGCTTTTGTTCATCTCTCCAATGAAAGGCTTTCCCTTTCCCTTTAAGTTGTTCCATCATTGATACAACAATTTTGGCATAATTCTTAATGAATCTTTGATAGAAGCCTGATAAACCTAGGAAGATTTGAAGCTCTTCTAGGTTCCTAGGATGTGGCCCTTCCATAATAGCCCTTACTTTTTCAAGATCCATCTGGATTCGGTTTTGGGAGACTATATGCCCAAGGTATCTAACCTCTGTTTTGAAAAATTCACACTTTGACTCCTTAGCAGGACATCCTCTACCTTAATCCTAATCTGATGATACTCTTATATGAGGACAAGCTTGATAAAATACCTAGCTTGATGTAATTGATCAAATAGGTCTTCCAACCTAGGCATTGGAAACCTATTTTTGATAGTTACCTTATTTAATGCTCTATAATATGTGCATAATCTCATAGCAGCATCCTTCTTTTCAACTAGGAGCATTGGCGATGCCCAAGGTGAGTTACTAGGTCTAATGAAGCCCTTATCTAAATAATCTTGTAATTGCCTCTCAACCTCCTCATGTTGAGAAACACTAAGCCTATAAGGTGGCTTACAAATAGGTTTAGTATTAGTAACTACCTCAATAGCATGGTCAATGTCCCCTTTCTTAGGTGGTAGCCCTCTAGGTAAGTTAGTGGGAAAAACATCTCTAAATTCGATAATAAGATCTTTAAAACTTTTAACAACACACTCTTGCAAGAAAGAATACTAAAAAGTCCTGTCCATATTTACATTGCTAGCATGAAAATATACATCATATGAAATGTTTGTACAATGCTCAAAGTCCTGACTATACAAAAAAGATCTCTTGTACATGCTAAAAATGACAAAGACTATACAACTCTAAAGATGGAATGAGAGGTGCACTAGGTACATCTCTCTCTCCTTGTATACAAATTTACTTCCATTTCTTTCAAACTGGGGGATGTTGTTTTGGTAACTGTGTTTAAGTGTGTCTCCCAACCCCGAAAGCCTATCTACCTAATACAAGGTTTTCCTATCCATATTCATGATTTGGAAGTCCATGTGGTCAGTATAATCATGCATCTTGACTTCCAAATTGGATACCATAGTATCCCATATGCTCTTGTCTTCCCCCATGATAGATACTATGTATTTATATGCACTAGGCTATTGAGGAGTCTTTAGCTTTTTTACCAGAGCATAGTTAAGTTATGAGTGGTAGAGTCATCTATCATGACTCGTAACCTGGTCTCGTATACACTACCATGAAGTTTAACCAAGTCATGTGGTCCAAACTAGAGTGACCTCCTTGTAGTGGGATATGTAGACCGTCAAAGGCCTACCTCTCAGGGTGATCCTATCCCACTCATCACAATTCCTCTCTTCCTCATTCTCAGGAAAAAAAACTCTTTCAAGAAAAGACTTTCAAACTGAGCACGGTCCATAGGGATAGAATTCACCTCTTTGAGACTCATCCACCACTTATAAGCATGCAAGCCAAGCAAGAGACTCACCTTTAGCACATGATACTCGGGTGGGGTGCCCTTAAGTTGATGCAAATCATTCCACTTTTGCAAAAAAGTGTAGATTGCATCCTTGTTTCTCTCACGGTCATCCCTTGTAAAAGTAGGTGGCTCCAAGTCTTTCAGGAGGGGAGCTTCCCTAGAACTCTCTCCTTTATGCTTACTAGGAAAAGAAGAATCTTTCCTAGCCATGTTTATAGGAAGAGTAGGTGCTTCTCTTTCTTTCCTAGCTAGGAAAGAGGTGACATGTCTCTCAAGTGAGATCATTTGAGCCTTAAGTTGTTCAATGAGAGACGTCATGCTACCTATGTATCTCTCTAACCTAAGGGTCTATTATTTTAACTCCAGAAATTGTTTGTGAGTAACAAACTCATCGTAAAGTTCCACATAAGAATATTCTTCTTCTTGTGGCTCCGGTACCAATGTGGTGGGTCGTTTCCCGATGATAGCCTCCATTTTTGGGGTCAAACACATAGAATTCGAGGAGGAAAACATCCAGTTGTCGGTTACTAACACAGAGATCAACAAGATATCTACCATCGAGCCATGTGAAGCTTTTTATATCATCCCTTTCTCTCTCTAATTACCCACAAAGGGAAAATACTCATGGCCTCTCACATGAGTGCCACTTGGCACTCATGTGGGCATCCTACTCTACATATCTAAGAGGTGGTTCATACCTCTTAAGAAAGGATACTCCATGTTACATTCAACAAGGCTACATCCCCTAGCAAAAAACAAAGTGATGGATAACTTTGCACTCCCTGATGGATAACTTTGCACTCCGAGATGGGTAGTGAGGGCATGCTCTTGAATTTAAATTAAAGATGAATTTTAAGGACACTCCGACTCTCGGATCATGTTTGAGCCTTTCTTCATAGTAGTAGTGAAGAAGAAGATGTTTGTGGTTATGCTATATTTCTGGGTAAAGAGGCATACAGACCATATCTCAGATAAAGAAGCCTGCAAGTATAGCCACACAAATGATATCTACGAAGCTACCCATGACAGCAACATGAATACCGAATAAATGTCCTTGTGTGTACTTGTTCTAATATGTTTGTTCAATGGCCATTTCGTATTCCCCTAATCGGTTTGGTATCCCTACCCCTATATAAGATCCCTTTTGTGTAGTCCCTTCTTGAGTTTGAAGCGTATATTGCTATATATTCAATGATTTCTTAATCTAATTCTACTTCAAATCCATAAGCCCAATTAAACACGCCAATTCAGGGCACCAAATGTTAAGTGAGAGAAAAGAACTTCCTGAGAAACCCAAGAACGCAACTCCTAAAAAGATTCAAATAGTAGCAAGATGGATTCCCATGTCTAAAGATGGATGGTATTCTTTAGATGGATGGTTTCTCACTAGACAAATTATATGAGATTCTTTCTCAATAGAAAATTATATGAGATTCTTAAAGTAACTTAGTAAATATCTGAGGAAACCATGTTCTACAAAGTACACCCTTGTCCATTGCAACATGATTGAATTTTGCACCGTTGCGAATCCCATGCACATGAGGCACACATATTTCTTGTATCATATACTAACGAATCCCCTAACCCATTAACTATTCACTAACATAGTTTAGTAAGAATGATGTTGTGCTGAATATTTGACCTATAGGACATCATCCTATAGACTCGGATGAAGACCCTAATGTCAAGAAAGCATAGGAAAACTTAAGGATCAACAAAGTCTTGAAATTACCCTTGATACATGTGGATGCAAAAATATGTGTATAGTATCTACGTATAAGTAATAAGTCAGCAAGTAGGGTTGCCAAAAGTAATTGATTTTCAGTTCCAAGTGCAAACACTAAGAGTGTGAAGAATAAAAGACCCAATTTTGTTAACTTTGAGGATTCATGTTGTCTAGGAATAGAACTAGCCATTAGAGTATTTGACACACATTTTCACATGGATCATTCTCCATGATAACTCTCCATAATTTTTTTGTCAGTTGGATCACTCTCCATAATTTTTTTGTCATTTGGCATATTCATCACATGATTATATAGATATGATACATGTAGCATTTGAGCAACTACTAAAGGGGAAAATGTCATTACATAGTTAGCGCTTCTTTGGACGAGGTAGGATATTGATCAAAATATTTTTTTAATGTTTGAAGAATAGTGACTACCTCTTGCCATCCCTATCGAGACTCATGATAATGGATAATGTTGCACACACCTCTTTTCAATACTAAGGGGGGCATATTAAAGAAGAGGGGGAAGATTATGATAGAACAAGATGTAGAAGAATCTCATGAGCCTATTGTAATGCACAAACCAACACATAGCCTGCAAAGGGAGAAGACACAAGTAGTACATCTCCAGAATATTGTGGATTTTTCATAGTCATTGACATTTGGTTTGGAGGAGGAACTGGCTGAAGCATTTTTTATGCAGGAACCATAAACTCCACTTGGACCAATAGCCATGTATTACAAGATCCTGCAATCAAGAAAGACAAATTCCACTCTTGCAATGAGAGCTTCACAACCAAAGAAAAGAAAGGAGTATGACTCATAAGTAGTCAAGAGGAAGCACCAGAGATCGAATCCATCTGTAAGTACAACATTTTCCTCTTCAAGATCTACAAATTCAAGACCATCGTCTCATATAGTTCCACATCTTCGAGCATATTCTTTGATATTCACATTGAGGTGGCCCAAGTACAATATGAAGAGCTAACCATCCCCATCCTACCACCCACATTCAAACCACAAGCTACCATATCCACCACATTCAACATATTTGACATGTCATCACTACCTCATCCCGTTCCCATCCCATTGCTACCTAATGAATTCATCCCCACCCTCCTCTACAAATGAGAAGACGATGCACACCATGAATTCATCAAGGAATATTCATGCAAGTACACTAGGTACAAAGACAAGGCTCAAAGACTAGACACAATTGTGATAGAAAGGGAATAGGAGCTAGCGACACTAAAGTTAGAACTTCAAGAAGAAAGGATGCGACACCATCTCACACTCTAAGAACTAGAGTCCACACAAGAAGAGCTTGCACAATTCACAACCATGGGAAGCAATTTGACTATTAGAGTATCTTTCCTCAAGACTAAGTTATAGGTAAAAATTGATGAAGTTATTCGGATTAGGAAAGATCAAAGGCATATGTTGGAACGATTTGAAAAATGCAAATGCAGTATTGTTTGAGGAAGCTCATGTGCCATCAAGCCAAGAAACTACTTCATATTAAAGAAAAATATGCAGTATTGTTTGAAGAAACTCATGTGCCATCAAGCCAAGACACTACTTCATATTAAAGAAAAATATGAGGTGCAACTAAGAAAGCAAGTAGAAGATTTTCAAAGAAAAGAATAAGGACTACAGCCATGAAGACATCTCCATCTCCACTACAGCCATGCCTCCTACACTATTTGAATTAGAAGTAAATTTCCAACAATAAGATAAGAGCGAACCAAGGAAATAAGAGCCATTTAGGAACTTGGAGACATGGAGTAAAGAAAATTTCAACAAGGGATGGAATAAAATTTTATCAAGTTTGAGAAAGAGGCCATCACTAGTAGTTTAGTAAAAGCATTAGCATAAAAAAAAGCAGTGAACAACAACGGTTGTACCTAACTCAAAAATTTGGCAAAGTTTCAAACTATAATATACTTTATGATATTGAAGATTTTAACCAACTTTTCAACGATACATATGATGCATCTTTGAAGCAAGCATTTTTAGCTAACAACCCAGTTATTGGCAACTCTTTTACAAGTTACCTAGGGTACTGCCATATTCTCATGTGTAGAAATCATTATGGGTTCCTTCAACTATAGAGAGAGAGAGAGAGAGGATTATAAGCAAAAGTTGACTCAACTACCCTCAACTCCTAGCCCCACATAAAGGCAAATTATCACATGCTTACATGCTTAAAGTGATCAAATATACCTATAAAGTGCAATACATATCTCATTATCAAGATGACCCATAAAAGGCTCAACATGATCGATGTTTGCTTCAAAAGGTTCAAGAACTTTGAAGTTGATTGGCATACTATTCAAGGTTAATGTTTTTACATTCACATTATATGAAAACATTTGGGTGCCCTTACTATTGGTTTCTTTGAGAGGCATTCAGGTATGTTCATGCCTCGACCTCTCATGATTAATGCATGATTGGCAACCTATGTGAAACAGGTGAAGATCCAGCAAAAATAATTGTTACATGAGCTATCCAAAGGATTATAGAGACACTTCATATCAATGAAAACAAGTGCAAAATGAAGATCCTTAAAAATCTCAAAGGCAAGGTTGAAGAAATAGCAAACACACCCCACTCAGATACACTTGAAAGAAGTTGATTCCTAGGAGGGGGGATAATAGGCACAATTTTTTTAAGATATGTATTAGCTCGATTGTTGTATTTGTAAATTTTGACTTGTATTCATTCACTAGTTGTATCACTAGCTCACGCAAAAAAAAAAAAAAAAAAAAAGAGAGAAGAGAGAAGAGAGATAAAAGAGAGAGAGAGAATATATATATATATATATATATATATATATATATATATATATATATATATATATATATATATATATATATATATATATATATATATATATATATATATATATATATAAGAGATTTATTGCTATGTATTTTGAGATCCTTGCAAACCGACAAGAGTTATACACAATCGTGGAAATGACACAATTTTTTGCATTTTCTCATGTCAATTATGTAGTGAATAAGAGTTATAGATATTTCTCCATGGTCTACATTTATCTTATGGAAATCCATCCCACAAGAAAGAGAGTTAGAATTGTATGTCAAGTGAAAAATTGTGCCCTCTCTTCTTGCAACTCATCAATTTGCTCTTCGTCACTTTTTGGGCACTTCTTTTGGGTATATTTTGCTTGATTTTGGGTTTATGTGATATCTATCATTTTTGTGATCTTTTGAAACTATTTGTATGAGTAAGGAAGGTATTTCAATAGACTTCTAAGCTTTGTACAAGGCTCTTAGGCCTTTTTTTTTTTTGCATTTTCACATATTGCAAGTTGTCTTACTCATATAGAGATTTGAAATTATCTATTGCACATGAAGAAAGGATAAGTATTGAGTGAGATATAATCATTTTTTATTGGTGTTGTTTTGTGATTGAGACACGAGGACCCTATCCATCTTGTTTGTCGTTAGAGGTCTATTCATCGCAGATTCATTGATTAAAAGTGTATGATCATGCCCTTTACTATAGTAATATTTATCTATAGTAATATTTGAATATTTAAGAGAAATATGGATCACATGTTATAAAATAATAAGCCTAGTGGTTAACTCAATGGGATGGGAGGAGGTCTTGGGTTCAAATCCCTTGAGTGGTGTGGGAGAGTAATTTGCCCCAAGGGACCTCAAACCTTCTAGGAGCATCCAAATCAAGCTAACTTCAGATTGGGAGAGTATTTTGCCCCAAGGAACCTCAAACCTTCTAGAAGCATATAGTTAGTACAATGGAATGCATGTACAGCTTAAAAATCAACTCAATGGAGTTGAGATAATTGAGACACATGGCACACGTGTATACTTGCCAGTAAGAAAACCCTCAAGGTTGGTGGCAGCCTCACATTCTAACACTGATATAGAGCCTTTGTGACTCTTTGAGAAATTATGATGAAGAAAGTGGTCAATATGCATGCTCATTGTCCCATTTCCATAGTCGCTACCACCTAGCTGGCCTTTGGAGTTTAGTGAAACACTCTTCTTTAGTTTCTCTTATAGCCCTCTCTTTCTTGCTTTCCCATCATTCCTCTTGTCCTTTTGTGCAAGTCTATCGGAACAAAGGGAAAGTTCTTAGCCTTATATAATTTAAGATCATTTAGTATGTATAAAGTAATTGTAAATATAACTCAAGTGTTATTACATGGCTCATTTACTTGAAGTTTTCCATATATAACTGACCACGGATGTATAAGACACCTTGCTATAGTATAAGATGCATTTTTCCACAAGATTTTTATGATGATCACATTTTTAAGGTCCAATTTTAGTTGCAACCAATCACATCCAACTAAGCTCCTCATTTCATCGCATTGGTATTTTACACTAGTTAAGCATTGGTATTTTAAGGTTACAATTGAAGGAGACATGGTTACAACTGGGTTTAACTGGCTCAAGCCATAACATGTCCAGCCTGGGACTTGAACCCTGGACCTCCGCCTCAAGAGGCCAAAGCTCAACCAACTGTCCTACAGGATGTGGACAAGTGCCTATCTAGGTATTCAAGTGCCTAATTCAAACACCTTTATGGGGAAACTCCATGAATCCACAATCAATTCAAGTAGATACACATTAGAAGGTAACCAAACCTCCACACTCTATTCTTATAAGAATAAAAATAAAATTGTTAAAGGCAAAGGAAAGAACTTTGAAGAAGAAGAAGGATCCTCTTCATCAGGTAACTTTGTAGGAAGAGGTAGATTTCGAAGAGAAAGAGGAAGAGGTGGTAATCAAGGCATGAGGAGAAGTCCAATCACTTCTCCATGTACTATGTCTATTTAATCATACATTAGAAATATGCTATAAAAACTAAGGAATCAAAGAGGAAGAGGTGCTTTAAGAGGTAAATTTGGATCTTCAAGAGATTGGTATAATTACAGTTATACTTCAAATGATAATACGAGTTAAGGCAACTACAACAACTATAAAGGAGGTTATCAATGTGGGTATCGAGGTAGAAGAGATTTTAACAATTATGTAGATGATCAAATTCAAGAAGACTTCCTATTACTCATGAACCTGAGTTTGAATGGAGGTAAAAGGATACTGAGATTTCATGATTTAAAAGAGATGTTTGAAAATTTTCCTTGAAATTTTATAAGAAATGATACATCTCTATAGTTGTTTTCCTACTTTGTGGAAAATGAGTGTCCCATCTATTGGTGCAATAGAAACCAAGCCCACATACTTGGTTAATTAGCATAACTCTTATGGGACTCTATATGATCAACCTCTTGTAAAAGTATTTCACATTTACCTTTGTAAAAGTGTTCTACAACCATGAGGAAGTTAGGAAGCATCAAATCACAAAGTATGTGGTAGATGAGAATATATCTATACTTTAGGATTCATTTTTAGGTGAACTATACTTTAGTAATGAGAGAATATATCTATACTTTAGGATTCACTTTAGGTGAACTTTTGAATTTGAATTCAAAAGGTTGGCTCCAAACTCAACCATAAAAGGAGGATCAAAAGACCCGCATGCTATCTCGACTCCATGAGATCATTAGAGAAGACATATTGTGATTTGAAGAGCTCACTCTATAGCTCATGCACACGTCACATTGTGAAATTAATCATTCCCAATGACATTGTATTTGTACATGTTTTAATACATACATTTTATCATATCTTCACTTCAGTTCTCTGTCATGGCTACATCAGAACAACGATCTTCTCAAAGCTTTTTCTCAGTGCATGATTGATCATTTGGAATGATTTAAAGCATGATATGTTCACTATATTGTCCACTATATTGGTACAAAACCTTATTACCATCGCTCATCTCAATCGTGAGATATTAGTGTGACATTGCTCTCTAGTCTATTGACTGATGTACCCCGAAAATGTCGCGAATGTTCTATGATTTGCTAAACATCATTCTCAGTGTGTAGTCCATCATTTTTTATGAAATCACTCATGATGGGTAGCTATCTAAGCTAACTAGATTTCCCCAAAAGTAATTAATCTAATTGCTACTATGCTCAGAGAACTATTCAAAACATTGAACAAGTGTAGAGACAAGAATAGCAAGTTTTTCGATCTTATATCAATTCATACCTATCTGTTTGAATCCTTTGATTAGTGGATCATATTCTAAACATCATATATGATTATTTATGCTCATCAGCTAGCTAAAGAGGCCCACTACATTCTCCAACAACTATTCTTGGTACGTGTGAAGTAGGTTCAAGCAACACCACTTCATCTCTAAATACTATCCACCATCTCCTTCAACAGTGGCATCAGAGCAACAACAAGCAAGATGGGAGATGGATTTCCATCCTTCATTGACAAATTGGACAGAAGCAACTAATCAGCATGGTCACTAAGGATGCGGTCACTAAGGATGCAAGCCTACCTTCAAGGTAGAAGTCTATATGGATACATCTCAAAAGATGAAGAGATGCCAATACTTAGGAGCAAACATCAACCCACAAAGGAAGAGCAAGAAAGGTTGACCACATGGTGCACAAAGGATGCTCTAGTTAGGTATTATCTACTAAACTCAATATCTGATTTCTTATTGCCTCACATTAGGAATTTCAAGACCTCCCAAGAGACTTGGGAAGTACTCTCATCATACTTCTCATCAAATACAAGAGCTAGGAAGAACCAACTATGGATGGAGTTTACAACTCTAAAGAAGCAACCAAAGCAAGGAGTAGTTGATTATGTAACCAAGACGAAAGATGTGGCTGACTAGCTTGCAAGCATTGGAGAGGAGATAGAAGAAGGACACATAGTAAGGCAAATCATTAATCAAGGAGGTTTCAGAGGAAGAAGAGATTATAATTACTACACAGAAGACCAAGAGGATTCTCTACTCATCATGAACATGACATCCAAGTAAGGTAAAGATGATGAGCATCTTTTTTATATAGATTCAAGTTGTTCTAATCATGTGGCTGGAAATGTAGCTGTACTATCTGATCTTGTAAGAACCCAAAGGGAAGCATGAAGTACAGACAGGTGATGACACTAAACAATCATCAAGCAAATTGTAAATGTCAAGACTTTTGATGGTAACATGAACCTCTTAAGTAAGGTCTTGTATGTGCAAACTATAACCAAAAACCTAATTAGTGTTGGACAGATTGTTGAGAAAAGCTTACAGGTCAGATTCACTAGGCATGGAGCATATGTGGAAGACCCTCAACAAGGATTCAAAAGGATTGCTAAAGGTTAGAAATATCATAGATTATTTACCTTTGAGATTGAAGACACCAGGAACATAGCACTCTTCAATTACAAGGACAAAACCCTATCTGAGCTAGAGATATGGCACAAAAGGCTAGGACACATAGGAGAAAGAACACTAAAACAAATATGAAGGGATCAGAGTGTTCTTGGCATTCCCAATGTGCCCAAGCAACACCTGATATACAAATGTGGAGCATGTCAATTTGGTAAAGCTCACATACACCTTTCAACAAGAAGGGATACATTTATGAAGACTACTTGGAACTAGTACACATTGATGTGTGGGGTCCTAGCAAAGATCCATCAATCTCGAGTTCAAGGTACTATGTTTCATTCATAGATGATTACAGTAGATGGACAATCCTATATTTCATGAAGCATAAGGATGAAGTATTTACATGTTTCAAAAAGTACTTGGCATTAGTTGAAAACCAAATAGGTAGAAGCTTAAAGAGGATCAGGTTTGATGGAGGTGGTGAGTATTTTTCACATGAGTTTGATTCATTCTTACAAGACACAGCAATAAAGAGGGATGATTTGGTTATTGTACATGATGCACTTGAATTTGGAGGATACCACCTATCTATTACTATTCCCAAATGTGGAATTCTCTCAGATGTCTCATCTCTACATGAACTTTGTGCAATGGCACAATGGTCTACAGAAAGACCTCTGTGAATTGTCAAGGGCTATCGACATCTAGGGGAATAATTCATTGAAAAAAGTGGCTTGAAGCATGTGCAACTACTTACAACAGATGGGGCCTTGAAAGCATGTGCCATCAAAAACTATGTTTAGAGCTTTGCAACAACTTTTGAGGATTACTTTGGGCAGCCGTCTAAATATTAAGAAATAAATGAATATGCCTTGAAGACGGAGAGAGAAAGGACACGGGGTGGGCGGTGGTTTTCCCCCCCTCTGTTAGAGGATGGCAGAGAAGGGGGTCATGCCCCATTTTTTTCCATGCACACACTTGAAGGGAGGGAAGAACCATACATGCCCACAAGGGGGAGGCTCTTTACATGTGTAGGGGAGCGGGGAGTCTCCTTCTTTGTCGGAGGGTATCTTTTTTGAGGGCTATTGTGGTAGGGGGGGAGTGTGGCAGGAGGAGAACAACTGAGGGAAAAGGTTTTGGTTGCTCTCTTTCTCTCTCTGTCTCTTCATTTTTTGGGTTTTTTTTTTCACGGTGTCCAAAGAGGAATAGGAAGAGATCTAGGAGTGTGGAGGCATCAAGATGGAACCTTCCATTCAAAGAGTAGAGGTAATGGGGAGGAAGGGAACTCAGGCTTGTTCTCTCTGCTGGCAGAGAACAACATAGCAGGGGTTTTCTTTCTTTTTGGTTATACATGTGCACAAGGGAAAAAAGGCTACACAAGGAGTTCATGTTCTGCTTGGTTTCCAAGAGGCCATTGCAAGCCATGCATCTATGTTGAAGATGAAGGAGAAGGGTATCGGATGCTTGAGGATGGGACTCATGTGAAAAATGCCTTGTGATTGAAGCTATTTTCAAGCGAAGTACAAACGATATGATGGGCTTTGTCCTCCGTTTCCAAGGGCTGCTAAAAAGGGATAAGAGGAAGAGTTGTCAAGGGTGTAGGTACACAAATTTTTCGTCTCATTTTTCATGTGGTTTTTCCATGCAGATGATGGGGACAGAGATCTATAGCTAGGCATGAGCCAATTATAAAGAGAAGGCAGGTCACAGAGGCGAGGGGGAGGAAGATGCTCATTTTCTTCTTCTTCAGTTTTTGGGGTGTGAGCATTGAGGAGATCAAAGAGCAATGAGGCAGCATCCATATAAGAATCGTGAGAGGAAAAGGCTTCTTGGTTGTAGTGTAGTTCTAGGCACTACGATTTTCGGTATGTACACCAAGTGTGGCACTCTCAGAAAAGCTTGCAAAGTGCTAGAAAATCTTCCCATTTAGGATGTTGTGGCCTAGAGTGTTTCAATAGCATGGTCTACATACTGTGCCATGCTATAGAAGCACTACACTCCCATGATTAAATGCATGAAGGATTCTTCCGAGATCCTTCGATCTATGCTTTTGTTTTCAAAGAGTGTGTGCAATATTGATGATGTGATGATCTGCTGATGTTAAAGTTGGGATGAGCTCACCTTGGTTGGGAAAGGACTCAACTTGAACCTGATGTGAAGTCGGCTTTCACCTGATGTGAAGCTGACCTGAACCTAACAAGGAATCTACCTGGTGACACTGGGTGAAGCTGACCATGGAACACTGCCTCAATTTGTGGGGATTTCAAAGTAGATTTGGCCAGCTGCTCCTAACTCGACCTTGGTTGAGGGTTAAGTCAAATTGGTTGAAGGATCTACTAGAGAGTGATTATGGAGAACTGCGAAGCCATTGGGTGCTCTTGTTAGAAGACGAACAACTAGAGGAGGCGGCCAAAACAGTCGTGAACCTTTCCAGGTTAGGAAGGCTACTGTGAGGTGGATGATTGTTATATCTCAGTTTCAGGACATGGATGATGGTATATCATATATGCATGATTGTTGAGGAGTGGCATATCTCAGATGCTACTGGAGGAAGGAAAGAAAACACAAGGTGATGGTATGAAGGAGGGCTAGAAGTGGGGTTTTTCTTTTGTCATTTGCTTTCTCGTCATTTTGGAGAAAGGTATGTTATTTGGGCCTTGCATAAGGAACTTGTGTGCACTATAATGAGGACATGTTGCTACTGCTCAACCGGTTTTTCCATCACAGGTACCTATGGTATAACTTCTTGGACATGCTTATGTTACTGCTTAAATTACTGTTATGAGGCATGGTCATGTTGTAAACACACCTCCGATTTGGATCCCATAGTCGCATAGTACTCGACATAATTAATAAGAGTATACAACTTGTTTCTGTGAAGAAAGAAGTTTGTTTGGTATTCTAGATAGGGTTGTAATATGTCTAAGCCGGTGCATGTAGTTCTTAGTTCTTATTTGTTGATAGTGAGTGCAGGGTGAAAGCCTAAGTTATGCATGACTGAAATCAGATAAGGGTGGCAGTAATAGAAGGTAATCCGAGTCCTTGATACTTATTGAAATAAGAAATCTTGTATGAAGCCTATAAGAGGGATGAACTCATAGATAGATAGCCCCACTCTCATCACCTGAGTAGTTGTTGTTTGATGGGATGAACCTAAATCTGTATTCCTCTCCCCTTTAGTTTCCTTGGTTTATTCTAACCAGGAATCATCTTTCTTGTGGAAGAGAGGATGAGAGTGAGAGATAGATAGAGATAAAGTGGGAGTGTGAGGAAGTGAGAGTGTGTGCAAGTGAGTGAGAAAAGAAGGGTGAATGTGTGATACACAAAGAGCAAGTGGGGAAGGGATAGTGAGTAAAAGAGAGTGTAGGAGAGAGGGTGTGTGTATGTGTATGTGGGTGTGAGTGCAAAAGCAAAGGTGAGGGGAAAGGAAGAGGAGGGAGCAGGTGAGGTATGAAGGGAAGATAAGGAAGGAAAGAGAAAGTGTGTGTGAGTGCGTGAGAGAGAAAGTGGGGGAAAAGAGAGAGAGAGAGAGAGAGAGAGAGAGAGAGAGAGTAAAGAGAGAGGATGAGATAGAAGGAGAGGGAAAGAAAGAGTGGGTGTAAGTGTGACGGATAGGGGGAAGAGAGAGAAAGTAAGTGTGTGTGTGTGTGTGTGGATAGATGTGTCCAAGTGTTTGTGTGCTATAAGTGTGAGCACGTGTGTGTATAAGAGAGTGCATATGTGTATGAGAGTAAGTGGGGGTTGTGTGAATGGATGTATGCATGAGTGTATGTGTGTGGAGATTATACAAGAAAGAGAGGAGTGGGTGTGCAAGAAAGGAGAGGAAGAAAGGGGAAGAGGAAGTGAGTGAGAAGAAGAGAGAGTGTGAGAAGGAAAGAGAGTGAGTGAGAGATGAAAGGGAGTGAGAAAGAGAGTGCATACATATGTGCTTGGAAGTTAGTGGGGCAGTGTTCATGTAAGGATTGTGTACATGTTTGTGCTTGTATGAGTAAGTGTGTATGCTGGTATATGTGGGAATTTGGGGGAAAGGGTGTTTGGGGTGAGAGTGCGTGATTGTGGTCTTGGGATTCAGCGTGTGAGTGTACTAGGGTGAATAATTGTGTGTAAAAGAGACACGCTAAGGTGTGCACTAAATCATTCATGGGTCTGTGAATGGGTGTACTAGTGATTTGAGTGAGCGAGGAGGTAGTTATGAGAAAGAGCTAGTGCAAGTGAAGAGAAGATTGTATGTAGAAATGTGCTAATGTGAGAGAAATTGGGAGTATGTGTGATAGAAGGTAATCAGAGGGAGTGTTGGATAGAGAGAGAAGGAAGAAACATAAGGGATAGAAGGATGAAAATTTAGAATTAGGTAGTGACTTAGGTTGAAATGTGGTTGACAGATAGGAAGAGCGAAATAAAGAAAGAGAAGAAGAGATTCTGTGAAAGCATTTGAGAGGTGTAAAGGCTACCTGTGAGTGTGTGGAAAAAAGGGAGTGATAGTGAAAGAAAGAAAGAGAGAGAGAGAGAGTGACCCAGAGGGGCTTGAATGTTATAGCTGCAAGAGCTTGAGGGGGCTCCACTATTTTGGCGATCCTACTGGGGATCAAGGAAGCAGGTAAATATGTGTGTGTTCATGAGCTCAAGGTGAGTAAAGTTTTCCCAAAAATAGAAATCTGAGCAATTTATGATGGAGAGTGTTGATCTCCAAAAGAACAAGCTACTCTTGAAATTATAACACCTCTATATCAAGAGTAACTCAAAACCTTCACCAATTTGGAAACGTAATGAACAATTATGAAAATCTTGGATAAATTGTGAAGAAGATGACTCTACAGAAAGTCAACTGCACATAACTCTCTCATTGACTTATCAAATGTATAAATTTTTTTATAAAACTTTGCACAAGGTGTCGCTTATAGATTGCACATCTTCTCCAAGTTAAATCATTCCAAAAGATTTAGTAGATCTTGAGAAATGATCTCAACAAGTTCCCTATGTCTAAAATTGTTCTTCTGAGAAGTCGATTCAGACACCTGTAACTTCTAACACTTAGTTCTCTCAAACTAGAACCCGTTTATGCAAATGCTTTTAGCCATAGATGGCTTACCTTCCAACTTAGATTTTGACTCCTCACTCATGCAAAACTTTAACCTGTGCACTGAGAAATGATCAAATCTTTGACCATCGAGATTGCGCCTGTTTCAGACAACAATCAACAATTCTTCACATATGAATGTTCCTACTCATAATTCTCACAGCCTGTTTACAATTAGGCTCTCAAACTTCAACCATAGACTCATTAACTATGGAATTAGATGCCTACAAAAAGATTCTTGAAATGATCAAGCACAGAAGGAGAATGCACAGAAACATCGGGCGCAATTTTTCTTCCATTACTAGAAAACTTTACATCTAGATGAGAGAGCTAATCTTCACACTTCTCAAGTGTCTAATCACACCTAATCTTCCTGAATTATTGTATTCTATACTCTCATACAAATGCCCCGACATTTTTCCTTTGTATATATAGTCAAATATTTACAAGCTCATGACTATACAAAAGTATAAGTGAACTATCTCTGAATCAATGTACATATGTGTACACATCTTCATCTTCTGGATATGCACTTCCTTCATGCTTCATAACTTGATCTTTTCTTCAGTCCTTGACTTCAATTCTTCATCAAAACATCAATTATTGATTGCCCTGCACCAACAACTCCCCCTCAATCATCAATTGAGGTTTTCTCTATCTTCTTTATGCCTGCCAAGTCTTTGAACCTCTGTAGCTTTGGTCCATCCAAGCTTTTGGTTAGCATATCAGCTATTTGATCTTTTGTTGAAGTATGTATGACTTCAATCTCTTTATCCATCACCTTCTCTCTTAGAAAATGATACTGAATCTCAATGTATTTGGTCCTGGCATGAAAAACAGGATTAGCAGCTAGATACAATGAACTCATGTTATCTCCATAAATAGTGGGTATACTCTGAATGATGTCAAAACTCTTCATCAGAGTCTTTAGCCATATCACTTCCTTTGCAGCTTCCACCATACCTTTGTACTCTGCTTCTGTAGATGACAAAGCAACTGTGTGTTGCTTCTTTGAACACCAAGAAATTAACTTATCTCCCACATAACACAAGTATCCATAAGTTGACCTCCTATCATCAGGATTACCTGCCCAATCTGTATCTCTATAAATCTTGATGTTTGTATCTGATGTAAAACCATAATACAAACCTTCTTTGAGTGTACCCTTAATGTACGTCAACACTCTTTGTCTTGCAATCCAATGTTCTTTCTTAGGGCAATGCATGAATTGAGACAATATTCCAATTGCATATGATAAGTTAGGTCTAGTTAATGTAGCATAGATTAGACTACCAACCAAACTTATAGCTTCATGTCCTTGAACTCTTCTCCTCCACATCTGCTCAATTTATGATTTACCTCCATTGGAGTAGGTGCTACCCTGCAATCATCCATTTTAAACTTGATCAACAAGTTTCTCAAATACCTTTCTTGAGTTACATACACTCCATGTTGAGTGTATGAGATCTCCATGCCCAAGAAATATGACAAATATCCCAAGTCACTAATCTTGAACTCTTTTTCCATTTGCTTCTTTAAGCTTTGAATGTCTTTCTCATCTATACCTGTAAGAATTATATCATCAACATATATGCACATGTAAATAAACCCATCGTCACTCGCTTTAACAAGCAAACTACTATCTGCTTTAGATACTTGGAATCCAAGTTCGTTCAAGAACTTCACAAGTCTATAATTCCATGCCCTTGGGGCCTGCTTCAAGCCATACAAAGCTCTCTTGAGCTTACATACATGATCTGGATACCTTTCATCTCTGAATCCTTATGGTTGCTCCATGAAAACATCATCTGAAATATAACCATTTAAAAAGGCATTCTTCACATCTAATTGACATAATTTCCAACCTTTACATGCAACAATAGCTATGAGTGTCCTGATGGTTGTCATCTTTGCCACATGACTAGGTCTCATCATAATCTATACCATATGTTTGAGCAAACCCTTTCACAACAAGTCTAGCTTTATACCTAGATACACTTCCATCTGCATACCTCTTTGTCTTGTAGACCCATTTACATCCAATGATCTTCTGACTATTTGGTTTAGGAACCAAATCCCATGTGTCATTCTCCATCAATGCATCATACTCTTCTTGCATAGCTTTCTCCCAATTTTCCTTACCTTTTGCCTCTTCATATGTAGAAGGGTCTTCATCTGCCTTTATCATATAAGCATAATCTTTGGTAACCAAAAAAGAAGTATCATAGCTATACTTTGTAGGTTGTCATTTGTGTCTTGTTGACCTTCTGAGTTCTCCACTCCTTGAAGTTTTTGGTTCATCACACTCTGGATCAAATCTTGGCACTTCTTCAACTTCAACCTGTACTTCATTGTTCTCCTCTTCATCAAATGTCTGAACCTTTGATTTACCTCTATTTTGAATTGATACTAAAATCTTTTGATGGTCCCCACACATCTGTGTGTACCAATTCAAGCTTCTCTTAATACATACAACCATGCTTGGAATAAGATTGCTTATGAGCCTTACCTAACTGACATGCCTCACATCTGTATGTCATATGTTGACCTGCAATATTAGGCAATCCAAGCACTGAACCATTGTTAACCATATCTTTGATACCTCTTTCATTGAAATGTCCAAGCATTTTGTGCCAAAGATCTAACTCAGAGATCTTATGTCCTCCATAAGTGAACAAAGCATGACCAACATTACCTTGGATCTTCAATGTGAACAATCTTCCTTCTTTCTTCCCTGAAACAGTTTGTTTATACCCATTGCTAGGGTCTTCCACAAACACTCCTTCATTACTGAACCTAACTTCATAACCTTTTTCAACAATTTGTCCTACACTTATCAGATTCTTAGGAATTGTAGGAATATACAAAGCCTTACTCAAGAGAATACTACCATCCTTGGCCTTCATTGATCCAATTGACTTCACATTATGCTTTGTATTGTCACTTGTTTGAACTACATGATTAGTTACTTTATTCTAGTCATCAAAGCTATGTTGCCACTCAGGTGATTGCTACACCCTGAGTCAATGTAGAAGATTCTTTGGTCTTCACTTTGCCTTTCACAAGTTGCATTCATTATCAATGTTGAATCCTCCTTCTGATCTGAAGCATAATTGTAGTAGGTATTATTTGTATTGTTGACTTTGGAATCCTCTACCTGCATTTCTTCCAAAGTAACCTCTACTAACTCTACCTCTCAAGTTACCTCTTTGATTTCTGCCACCTCTTCCTCTTGAATTAAAATTCTGATTATATCCACCATTACTCTGAGTATTATGCCAACATTCATTAGCTAAGTGATTTTTCTTACCACAAATCCAGCAAGCTTTGACTCCATCTTTATTACTCCTGCCTCTTCCTCTACCTTTGCCACCTCCTCTTCCTCTTAGGAAGTTAGCTTGGCTAGTTGTACCTTCATCTTCATTTGCTTGTTGCTTCCCTTTGCTATTCTTCTTCTTATCCTTTGAATACATTGCTTGACCTGCACTTTTATCACTTTCACCTTTGACATCCTGCTCAAAGGTTAACGTGTCCTAGCAACTGATTTAAGTCAAGAGTAAAATGATCAAGTGATAATTCAGTAGACAAAATGAATGGCTTCCATTTGTCATCACCTCTCAAACCTGTGAGGATTTGCCTTACCAATTTATCCTCCTCAATATCTTCATCAACTGCTCCTAATGCATCTGCAATGTCCTTCATTCTTGTTACATAGTCTGAGATGGATTGAGAAGCCTTCTTCTTGAATGTGGTAAACTCTGCCCACAAGGATGCCTTCCTTGACTTTGTGGTGTTTTGGAAATGTTCCTCCAAAGCATTCCATATATCACTTCCACTTTCAAGACCTCTAATGTGAGGTAGCAAGTAGTCATTGATTGCCATATAGATAAGAAGGGATTTGAGTGTTTGTAGGAGAAAAGGGGAAGACTAGAAGAGAAAATACACACTGGAAGCCTCTGTCAATTGATTATAGTAAGACAAATACAAGGTTGAAGCACAATACAACCAATGCTTCTATGCAAAAGCCCACAGAGTGATCAAGTACAAAATACCAAATACCCAAGGGACTTGTTGATGCCGGCCTCCTCTGCACCAAACCTCCACCTTCTACAAGCTTGCTCTTGTGCACACCTTGCACCAAGCTTCCATTAAGGGGGAGGGATGGATACCTTCTGTTGGCGCACGCACACTTCAGTAAGACCTTGGGATCCTTGGGGGACAATCTTAGCACTCCTCTGCACACTTCCTTGGTCCCTCTTCATGCACACCTTACACTTCACTTCTCTGCGTCGCACACTGTGTGTTTCTTGCACTTCTCTCTCTTGCTTCACTTAGACTATGCTCCCTCTTGCTTACTCTTAGCATTGTCCAAGAATAGTCCTTGCCTTGATTTGAGTGTGTCGATTCACATACGCTCCTAACTGCAAGAGCATCTTGGTGCTCACTTTGATGTCCCAAGATTGTCCTCACAAGTGGCAGCCAACGACTCCCTATTTTGTCTTGTAGTGACTTTAGTCTAAAACAAAATTTTTTAATTGGGGGGACATACTTTCACTTCTGCGTACGTTGTCACTTCACATACCTTTTAACTCTTCAAATGTGCACATAAGGGAGGGTTCACCTGAACCTTCCAAAACACTTTAAAAACACTTTGAACCTTAAGGAAATTAGAGAAATACCTCTGCAACCTGCAACCCACTTTCTCCAATTTACCCTTTGTGGACAATTAACTGTGCACTACCTGTGCACTTTGACACCTGCACTTTATCACTTTGACTTTGCACCTATTGACTTTGACCTTGACCTTGTTGACTTTGATTTGTTTGCCTTTGACCTTTTGACTTTGACTATGGTTGACTTTTACTGCAATTGACTTTGACCAATATGACTTTTATGGGCTCAACACCTTCATTCTTGTTACATAGTCTGAGATGGATTGAGAAGCCTTCTTCTTGAATGTGGTAAACTCTGCCCACAAGGATGCCTTCCTTGACTTTGTGGTGTTTTGGAAATGTTCCTCCAAAACATTCCATATATCACTTGCACTTTCAAGACCTCTAATGTGAGGTAGCAAGTAGTCATTGACTGCCATATAGATAATGCTCCTAGCTTGAGCATCTCTCTTCATCCAAATCTTCAAATCTGATAATTCCTCCCTAGTTGGAACACTATGATCTCTGAACTGAGGCTTTTCTTCTTCACCTGTAATATAACCTATCAAGTCTTTGCTCATAAGATGAGCTTCCATCCTCATTGACCATGTTGGATAGTTCTCTCTATCCAATTTCTCTATTTGAAGAGAATCTCCCACCCTTTCTTCACCTGTGTATTAAATTCTTCAAGCTTTATGATTAATAAGGTTACCTTTGCTTCGAATAAAGTTCCTTATGTCTTCTTTGATAACTTATGGTCTCTTTCTCAAGCTTTGCCTTCAAGCTTTCACCTTTTGAACCTTCAGATGTTGAGTTCTTTACAGCTGCAACAGTCGGAGTCCTTTTTTTTCTTCAATTTTGATGCTTCCTGCTCTGATGCCACTGATGGAGAGTGTTAATCTCCAAAAGAACAAGCTACTCTTGAAATTATAACACCTCTATATCAAGAGTAACTCAAAACCTTCACCAATTTGGAAACTTAATGAACAATTATGAAAATCTTCGATAAACTGTGAAGAAGATGACTCTACAGAAAGTCTGTTCCACATAACTCTCTCATTGACTTATCAAATGTATAAAGTTTTTGATAAAACTTTGCACAATGTGTTGCCTATAGATTGCGCACCTTGTCGAAGTTAAATCATTCCAAAAGATTCAGTAGATCTTGAGAAATGATCTCAACAAGTTGCCTATGTCTAAAACTGTTCTTCTGAGAAGTCGATTCAGACACCTATAACTTCTAACACTTGATTCTATCAAATTAGAACCCGTTTATGCAAATGCTTTTAGCCATAGATGGCTTACCTTCCAACTTAGATTTTGACTCCTCACTCATGCAAAACTTTAACATGTGCACTGAGAAATGATCAAATCTTTGACCATCGAGATTGCGCCTGTTTCAGACAACAGTCAACAATTCTTCACATATGAATGTTCCTACTCATAATTCTCACAACCTGTTTACAATTAGGCTCTCAAACTTCAACCATAGACTCATTAACTATGTAATTAGATGCCTACAAAAAGATTCTTGAAATGATCAAGCACAGAAGGAGAATGCACAGAAACATCGGATGCAATTTTTCTTCCATTACTAGAAAACTTTACATCTGGATGAGAGAGCTAATCTTCACACTTCTCAAGTGTCTAATCACACCTAATCTTCCTGAATTCTTGTATTCTATACTCTCATACATATGCCCCGACATTTTTCCTTTGTATATATAGTCAAATATTTACAAGCTCATGACTATACAAAAGTATAAGTGAACTATCTCTGAATCAATGTACATATGTGTACACATCTTCATCCAATGGATATGCATTTCCTTCATGCTTCATAACTTGATCTTTTCATCAGTCCTTGACTTCAATTCTTCATCAAAACATCAATTGTTAATTGCCTTGCACCAACAATTTACTTGCGAGAAAACACCTTCTCTACGGCTTCATAAAAGCCCTTCATTTGGCACGCCCAGTGGGACTTGGCTTAGCATATCTCAGAGAGATTGCTATGAGTTTGTTTGGTGCCGCAATCGTGTGGCACAACCATTTGGCCCCACATTTGCTTTGATCCTTGTTAAAGAAATGGTGCAACAAAGGAAAGATTGTGGTGTTGAGAAGATCAATGTGAGCAGATGGATCTTGGACAGAGTGAGAGACGAACTGAATTCGATAGAATAGTGGGAGGGCATGTGAATAGATGTCCTCAGTTTGGCCCTATCTTAAACTATGTGAGATGTTGGTGTTGCAAGGAGATTGGGCACATTGCCAAGTTTTGCCCTCGAGTATCTACTCCTTTGGACTTTGTTCCTGTGTGCACAGATTGTGGAAAGAAGAGCTTGTGTGAGCATGCATGCGAGGTAAAAGAAATTTGTGTTCGTGTGAAAGCATTTGAGAGGTGTAAAGGCTACCCGTGATTGTGTGGAAAAAAGGGAGTGATAGTGAAAGAAAGAGAGAGAGTGAGTGACCGAGAGGGGCTTGAATGTTATAGCTACAAGAACTTGAGGGGGCACCACTATTTTGTCGATCCTATCGAGGATCAAGGAAGCGGGTATATATGTGTGTGTTCGCGAGCTGAGGGTGAGTAACATTCTCCCAAAAATAAAAATCTGAGCAATTTAGTTGTGGGAAAACACCTTCTTAGTGGCTTCATAAAAGCCTTTCAACACCCAAAAGAGAATTCTTCACTTTTATTAAGGCAAAAATTTTACAACCCTTTCATGAAATAGAAAAAAGAGTGCATGTGTGTACTTGTTTTAGACTACACGTTAAGGCAAAAAGTACATACAAGTACAACAAAAGTACTTCCAAGTGTTTTACAGGTAGACAATCTCTGTGCAACTTCTTCACCTTGACTCAATGACTTGCTTTTGTGCACTGTGCACTCAAGCCCTATCTCAAGAGGAGACACTAATTACTTTTTGCTAACAACCTGAAACTCCACCTTGGCTACACACCAGCCACACATTGGTTTGTCTTATTCCTTGGATGATGTTGGCTTGTAACAAACAATGCAGTAGAGAATACACCACTCTCTTCACTCTTCACTTGGATCTCTAACTCTCAACTAATTGTTGGGGAGTTCTCTACACACTCCACACACACTTGCCAATTGTCTCTCTTCTCTATGTTTGTAGTTACTTAGCCTATACCTTTGCTTACAACTTTGCTTGTCAATTCCTTGTGCATATGCACACTTCACTTCACATTTGTATGCAAGATCTTGTCCTTGGATATGCAACCCACTCTTCCACTCCTTGATGCACAAACTTCCCAAGTTCTTGTACTCCTTATGATGCCTTTTCACTTCATTTGTGTGTAAGATATTCTCACATACACTCCAATTGGATCTTTTTTTGTCATGTAGTGACCTTAAGAAAATACTTTAATAAAAACAAAATTTTAATGGGGCAACAAACATATGCTTTTTGCACTTTATCTAAACTTTTCACTTTTGATCTTGACCAAAATGCATAGATAAGGAAGTGTCCATGTGAACCTTCTAGGATGTTCATAACCCTTCAAAAGATTTCAAAACTCCTTCAAAAACCTATAATTAAACTTCACCAATGGACAATTGTGAACATACACATGTGAAGTACATGTGCACCCATTGTCCTCAACACACCAAATGGCCACATGTGCACCCACTATCCTCAACACACCCAATGGTCACATGTGTGCCACCTATGCACTCCTTTTCCAACTAGGCACTAAGATAGGCTCAACACATATTTAAGTTTAAATTACTTAATAAATGCCTTCCAACACTTGGGATTCAATGGTGACACCTCATGTTTTAAAAGAGTACAAAGAGTATATTTTATCGAAAACTTGATAGACTCATTGACAAGAGTATAACTCATCATTTACATCTAGTGAATTTGTTTTTTTTTTTGTTGTATTTTGCATCCTTAGAGGTTGAAAAGACTTGGTCCATATTTTTCCAATGTATGAGAATTACATGGCCTGGAAGAAGAAGTTTTGAAGTCTATGTCCTTAGCCAAGCTCAAAGTTTTGCATTGGTTTTGTCTAAGGAATGGACAATAGGAACCTATGCATAGTTTTCATTGTTCTCTAAGAGCATCTCTTTGGAGGTTTCCCAAGAGCTCGACTCTTAATCAACCAAAATCCTCAAGGGAATTCATTGTTTACCAAAATTTCTTATATTACATGTCTTATTCATATTCATTGATTACATATGAAACTTTAATATTTTAACTCTCATTTACAATAAGTTAAGTTTAGTCATCTTCTTGGTTAGATCCATAATGATATCAATAAGAGGAAATCAATCCAATTTATCCAGATATCATCTTTTTAAAATTGTTATCTTTGGAACTTTCCAAATAACTATAATTGTAATCAAATAGATAACTAAGAATAAACCTAGATACCTTTGGATGTTGTATCTAATATATTTTTAGTTTATACATGTACCTTTATTTCTTTGATGGTGTTGAAGGAGATGGTGGATAGTCTTTAGAGATGAAGTGGTGTTGCTTGAACCTGCTTCACACCTGCCAAGAATAGTTGTTGAAGAGTGTAGTGGGCCTCTTTAGCGAGCTGATGAGCATAAATAATCATATATGATGTTTAGAATATGATCCACTAATCAAAGGATTAAAATAGATAGGTCACAATTGATCCAAGACCAAAAAACTTGCTATTCTTGTCTCTACACTTGTTTAGTGTTTTGAACAGTTCTCTGAGCACAGTAGCAATTAGCTTAATTTCTTTTGAGGAAATCTAGTTAGCTTAGATAGCTACCTAGCATGAGTGATTTCACAAAAAATGATGGACTACACACCCTGAGAATGATGTTTAGTAAATCACATAACATTCTCGACATTTTCGGGGTGCATCAGTCAACAGACCAGAGAGCAATGTCACGCTAATATCTCATGATTGAGATGAGCAATGGTAATAATATTTTGTATCAATATAGTAGATAGTATAATGAACATATCATGCTTTAAATCATTGCAAATGATCAATCATGCACTAAGAACAAGCTCTGAGAAGATCACTGTTTTGATGTAGTCATGACAGAGAAGTGAAGTGAAGATATGATAAAATGTATGTATTAAAACATGTACAAATACAATGTCATTGGCAATTATTAATTGCACAATGTGAGAAGTGTGAGTGAGCTATAGAGTGAGCTCTTCAAAATCATTATGTCTTCTCTAATGATCTCATGGAGTCGAGATAACATGCAGGTCTTTTGATCCTCCTTTTATGGTTGAGTTTGGAGCCAACCTTTTGAATTCAAATTCAAAATATCACATAAAAGTGAATCCTAAAGTATAGGATATATTCTCTCATTACTCATCTACCAAATACTTTGAGATTTGATGCTTCCTAACTTCCTCATGGTTGTAGAACACTTTTACAAAGGTAAATGTGAAAGACTTTTACAAGAGGTTGATCATATAGAGTCCCATAAGAGTTATGCTAATTAACCAAGTATGTGGGATTGGTTTCTATTGCACCAACAGCTCCCCCTCGAGCCTAACATGCTTGGTCTCCATTCCTCCTTGATCTACTGCAAACCAATCATCAATTTGAATCTTTTCATCTTGGTTCCATCCAAACATTTTGTGAGTATATATGCACATTGTAAATGAGTTGATACATAGGATAGTTGAATATCCTTGCTAAGAAATTTCTCCCTTACATAATGATAGTGTACTTCAATGTGCTTAGTCCTTGCATGATATACAGGATTAGCAGCCAAATGAAGTGAGCTAGTGTTGTCTCCAAAGATTATTGGAGTGTAAGAGTGTAACCCCAAATTTGCATAAAATTGCTTGAACCACATAACTTCTTGAGTTGCATTTGTCAAACCTTTGTATTCTGCTTTTATGGATGATAAGGCCATAGTTGGTTGCTTTTTAGATGACCATGATATAAGCTTTGAACTTGCAAAAGATAGGTATCCTGAGGTGCTCCTCCTATCATCCTTGGAGCCAGCCCAATCTGCATCAGAATACATCTTTATGTCTAAGTCAGAAGTGAAGGGATAAAACCCTTCATTTATGGTACCATTTATATACTTTAGCACCCTCTTGGTAGCTTCCATGTGAGGCTTCCTTGGTGCATGCATAAACTGACTCAATGTACTTACTCAATAAGCAATGTCTACTCTTGTTAGGGTAGCATAGCTGAGGCTCCCTACAAGCTTTTGGTAATCTTTAATATCCTCAAGGAGTTCTCCTTCATGAGAACTAAGCTTCTGGTTGAGTTCCATGGGAGTACTTGCAATTTTGGTGCTCTCCATCTTAAATTTTACCAACATATCATGAATATACTTTCTCTGAGTAATAGATATACTAGAATTTGTATACACAAGCTCTAGGCCAAGAAAATATGTTAACAAACCAAGATCACTGATTTTAAATTCTTCCATTAGTTGAGCCTTAACATGCTTGATGCCATTAGCATCATTCCCTGTAATGATAATGTCATCCACATAGAATAGATAACTTCTAAGTTCATCTTCTTTATAAATAAAGAAGAATATGCCTTGCTAGCCATAAAACCTTGATCTTGCAAATATGTAACAAGCCTATGGTGCCAAGCTCTAGGAGCTTGCTTTAGGCCATAAAGTGTCTTCCTTAGCTTGCATACATAACCTGATTTATCTTTATCTTCAAAACCTGGTGCTTGTGCCATATACACTTCTTCTGATATCCGACCATTTAAGAATGCATTCTTGACATCTAACTGATATAGGTTCCACTCCATGGGTTTGAGCAAACGCCTTTGCCACTAGCCTTGCCTTGTACCTGTTTATAGAGACATTTGAATTCTTTTTTATTTTATATATCCACATGGATCTTATTACCTTCATGCTTGGCTTCTTGGGAACTAGATCCCAAGTATGGTTTTCCTGAAGTGCTTCTACTTCTTCCTGCATGGCTTCTCTCCATTCTTTCTTCTTACTAGCTTCTTCAAACGAAGAAGGTTTTTTTGTCATAGTTTCTTTAGTGATATACACAGAATGCTTGGTGACTAATGATGTATCATAGCCATACCTTATGAGTTTTTTGATTTCCCTTTGTGATCTCTTGAGTGCTTGATTGGAGGACTCTGGAATGTCTTCCAATTGCTTCACCTTGGTATTTCCTCTTGACTTCCATGCCTTGCAATCCATTTGCTCTTCATCCTATGAATTGATGTCTTTTGGTAATCGTTGATTTTCTTAAGTGAGAGTTGGAAAATCGCTTTCCAAATCATAAGGTAACTTGACCTTCCTGCAATCATCTTCAAACCATGAATTATTTTCATCAAATACTAAATCCCTACTAACTATAAATCCTTTGTTAGTGGGATTGTATAGCCTATAAGCCTTCTGATTTTGGTGATACCCAATGAATATACACTTTTCAACTTTAGGGTCGAGCTTCCCTCTAATCTGTGAGGGAATGTGTGCATAAGCAATGCACCCAAATATTTCGCAATGGTCCAATGAGGGTCTCTTGCCATTCCATGCTTCATAGGGTGTCATTCCATCCAAGGATTTGGATGGGAGCTTGTTTATCAAGTAGGTGGCTGTGGAAGCAGCCTTCGCCCATAGGTAGTTAGGTAACTTCTTTTCATTCAACATTGACCTAGCAGCTTCAATCATTAACCTGTTCCTTCTCTCTACCACTCCATTCAATTCCGGAGTATATCTGTCAGTTGGTCAACTTGATGACCTTGGTTACAAGATGGTCTTCTATGCTCATTCCTTTCACATATCAAAGGGCAATACGGTTATTGCAAAAGGAAGCAAAGTTGGCTCACTTTATCCTTTATTTGTACCACAGATAGAACACTTGTTAGTTGTTATTGAATAGCCTATAGCTTGTATTTGGCATGGCTGTTTGGGCCATATATCACGTAGTGGAATGGAAAATCTTTCTCGTTGTGGCTACTTACCTGTGTTTTCTTTCTCTGATTTCTCATTTTGTGAGCATTGTCAATATGGAAAGCAAACTAGGAATGTGCACAAGAGGCACATTGACTCTTCAATTTAGCCTTTAGATCTTGTTCATATAGATGTGTATGGTCGTATGGCCAGAAGATCATTAGGTGGTTCTCTTTATTTTGTCACTTTCATAGATGATGCTACTAGAAAATTCTAGGTATATCCTATGAAAGCAAAGGATGAGGTATTCCCTACTTTTAGAAAATGGCTTGTTTCAATTGAGACTAAAAAAGGAACTAAGCTTAAGTCTTTACGTTCAAATAATGGGGGTGAGTATACCTCATATGAATTCAACCTTTTCTGTCAGTCTAGAGGAATTTGTAGAGAGTTTGCAGCTCCTTCCTTATACCTTAGTACAGAATGATGTGGCTGAAAAAATGAATAGAACTATTCAAGATATAGTAGTTTCTATGATCCATCATGCAAACCTTTCCCAAGGCTTTTGGGTAGAAGTAGTATTGATTGTCGTTCACGTGATTAACCTTTCACCAAGTACTACCAAAGGTTTGAAAGTGGTAGAGTTATGGACAGGGAAGCCACCATATTATGATAATCTTCGAGTTTTTGGGTGTGACGCATATGTTCATATGCCCAAAAAGCTTAGATAGAAGTTGGACCATAAGTCAAAGAAATGCATTTTTCTTGGATATGGTCGAGAAGGACAATTTGGATATTGCTTATGAGATCCTAAAACAAGATCAGTAGTCAGAAGTAATGATGTCATTTTCAATGAGTCTAAGATGCATAAGCAGCCCATTAAGGAGGTTGAAGTGAGAATAGTGGTGTTTGAGGATACTAATGATCCAATTAGAATGCATAAAAATGCTTCACATAGGGATGTTCAAGAGAATGTCCAATCAGATCAGTCTGCAAATGTTCCTGTCCGGCAATCATTGAGACACTCTACATGTGTCTCACATCCACCTAATAGATATGTTCCAAGTTTGGATTTTGTTATGCTAATAGATGCTGGTGATCCTTCTTGCTACAAAGAGGCTATGCAGACAACGGATCATATCAACCCTATGTTGGTAGATGACTACCCTATGCATGTTGCTTGGATTCATTGCAATGGAGGACTTAGAGCTAGTCCAAATGGATGTGAAAACTGCTTTCTTGCATGGAGATCTTACAGATGAGATCTATATGGAACAACCATAGGGTTATGTAGTTCTTAGCAAAGAAAGTCTAGTTTGTAAGCTCAAGAAGAGCTTATATGGGCTTAAACAGTCCCCTAGACTATGGTACCAAAATTTTGATGCTTTTATGAAGTGTTAAGGCTATTCTCTCCCATAGTTGCTTTGGCCCTATTGGCCTTTAGTGGGAGATTGTTACCATTAGTGTCCATGTGAAAGGAAAAATGGCCATCGGACACTTTTGTATATGTTCTTTAATAAAACATATAGTGGTTTGGTCAGCCACAGATTGGATGTTCGACAACTCCTAAGAAGTTTGTCTTCGTGCTCCATGTGTACTGTGTTTTTCTACGTATTTTACAGCCTCTATGCGGAGTACCATGTGTGGCGATAGGAGCTCAGTTTTCTACTCAAAGGATATCATCGTGGAGCTCTCAAGAAGGAGAGTGCACTGTTGTGCATCACCATTGAAATACTTCATAAGTCATATGGATGAGAAGGAAGAGGTATTTGGTTCAAGTCCTACAAGAGACTTGGGAGAGTGTGTTGCCTCAAGAGCTCTAGAGCCTTGTAGAAGCATCCACTTGAGTTAACTCTAGTTAACTAGGACACTTGTCAAACATGTAGTTACATGGCTGACACTTGGATGGTTAGTATCCACTTGCTATAGTTGGTAGTCCCTTGGAGAGAGGTTAAGATCCATGGTGACCTTAAGCTTGAAGGATTCATGGTGATCCTCATGATCTTTTTCATGGCACACTCATAAGTATCATTCTTCTTCATGGATAATATTCTCCTTCACAATCTTTCTTCTTCATGGATACTATTCTTCTTCGCATGCATTCTTATCCCAGATTGCTATTTGTGGCAAAAGATAACTTCCTTTTAATGTAGATGCGGGTTAGAGGTATTGAACTCATGACAACAATTTTTACAATCAAAGTGTTCTCATTCTTTCTCGCAACTAGGACGTCATCAAGGGAGCTTATAGCTCAATCTAGTGTCTATAGTTAAAGTGTCTACTCTCAATCCTCATAGCCACGACATTGCCAAGGGAGATTGTAGCTCAATCTATCATAGTGATTGTCAAGCTTCTTTCCATCCTCGTAACGAGGATGTCCCCAAGGGAGCTTGTGGCTCAATCTAGTGTTTATAGTTAAAGTGTCTACAATAATCCTCGTATCTAGGATGTCACTAAGGGAGCTTGTAGCTCAATCTCTTACAGAGGTTGTCAAGCTTCTTTCCTATCACAAATAGATGGTGAAACTAGAGCAAATTGGTTAGATATATTTCAGCTCAAATACTTGTCACTTATAGGTTTCGATCCCATAACCTCACAAAGTGTACTAATTTGTTGTATCCACAAAGTTGGACACACTCGGATGTGAATAATTACATAATTTGTTTCTAGTTTTGACTAAAATTCTGTGAGCATGTAAAATGAGCATCCTCCATTTTGATCAAGGGACGAAATACACGTCTTCTGATTTTAATGATTTTCTAGCTAAACATGGGATAAAACATCAGTGTACAATGTTGTATACACCTCAAAATAATGAAGTTTCTGAAATAAAGAACATGTCTATCATGGAGATGGCAAGCTATATGGTGAAAAGTCAGGCTTTACCACATAGCTTCTAGCTTGAGGTTGTTATGTGTGTAGCCTATGTACTTAACATATGTCCCACCAAAGCACTGTAGTCTATCACTCCATATAAGGCTTAGCATGGTCGCAAGCCATATGTTGCTCATCTTTGTGTCTTTGTTTGTTTAGCATATGCATTAGTGCCTAAACAACAATGTAGGAAGTTGGATGACAAAGGCTACCGTTTGTACCATCCACAAATTAAATGCATGTTGGTTAGCAGTGATGTTGTTTTTGTGGAAGATGCAATTCATCCATTACTTTCGTGTACTAAGGAGACATCAATTAGCTCCAAGGATGTGTATGATACTTTGCTACCTCGTTTTACAGGCGGAAAGTCAAGTGTTGGTCCAAATGAGGCAATTTTGCAACCTTTATAACTTTCACATGATGATGTAGATTATTCCATTTCTGATGATTTTGATGAGAGGGATGATATAGAGGAGGCAAAAACTATGCCTAAATGGCTAGTGCAAACTTTGTGAGATAGCAAATTAGATGCACCTATGTCATATCGTACTCTTTCATGCTGTCATAGTTCTTGTTTTGCATGAGATTGCTATGCAATGGCTGCCTCTAGTCTTTGTGATGTGAATGAGCATGTTTCTTTTGATGAACCACAAAATTCAAAAAATTCGATGGCTGTTATGCAATCAAAATATGATGTTATCATGAGGAATGGTACTTGGTCTTTATGTGATTTGCCTCCAGGCAAAAAAACCATTGGCACTAAATGGGTGTACAAGCTAAAGCATAACCATGATGGAACAGTTGAGAGCTATAAGGTTAGGCTTGTTGGAAAAGGTTATGCTCAAGAGAGAGGCATTGATTTTGATGATATCTTTGCTTCAACATGTCAAATGACCGCTGTTCATAGCATTTGTGCACTTGCAGCTCATCATGATTGGATTGTACATCACTTGGACATTAAAACTGCATTTTTGAGTGGTGACTTACATGAAGAACTGTACGTATTTCATCCCTATGATTTTGTGTAGAAAGGGCATGAAAACAAAGTGTGCAGGTTGAAAAAGGCATTATATGGTTTAAAGCAAGCACCATGTGCTTGGTATGCAAAAATACATGCCTATTTTATTGCACATGGTTTTGAGAATAGTCCAACTTATAGCACCTTATATGTTAAGCATGGAAATGATGTGCTTTTGATCATTATTGTCTATGTTGATGACATGGTGTTCATTGGTCCTAACAAGAAGTATATTGCTGATTTTAAGTTTGATTTGCATGCCTATTTTGAGATGTCATATTTACGGCATTTGCATCATTATTTGGGCATTCAATTTATGCAAGTTGATGGTGGATAGCTCTATGTCAAACAAAATATATGGACACATTATTGTAATGTTTTGGCCTTGAAGATTGTCATGGAGAGTGTTAATCTCCGAAAGAACAAGTTATCCTTGACGTTAGAGCACCTCTATATCAAGAACAACTCAAAACCTCAACCAATTTGGAAGACTAATGCCAGATTACTAATCTTTGCACTAACTATGAAGAGAGTGATTATTCAGAAAAGTCTGTTGCACTTAATTCATTCATTGACTGACCAAATGTATAAAGTTTCTAATGGAACTTTGTTTATAAGTGTGATTCTAAAGATTCTGCACCTTCTCCAAGTTAAAACTTCTCAAAAGGTTTAGTAAATCTTGAGATTTACTCCAAACAATTCACCTATGTCTAAAATTGTACTTCTGTACAGTCGACTTTGACACCTACAACTTCTGATGCATAGTTCTCTTAAACTAGAACCCGTTTATTCAAATGCTTTTAGCCATAGGAATCTTACCTTCCAACTTAAAAAATGAGTGCTTGCTTGCTTAAACTTTACACTGTGGAAGGAGAACTGACCAAAACATTATCATCAAATTTGTGCATGCTACAATCTTCTCTTCTTCACATTTACACATTTGAATGTTCCTACTCTCAATTCTCTCAGCCTGATCACAATTAGGATCTCAAAATGTGTACAAAGGTCACTTAACTATAGACTTAGACTTGTACAAAATCATTTCACAAAATGATAAACACAGAAGGAGCACTAAGCAAATATATCGGGCACAAATTTTCTTCTATTCAGGAAAACATTACATCTGATTGATGAGCTATATTCACATAACTTCTAAAGTGTCTAATGACTCTTAAAACTTGACTTTGATCATCTCTCTTACATGCCGACTTTCTACTTGTATATATAGGCATATATGTACAAACTCCTGATCATTTCAAAGGTATAAGTGAGTTAATTACAAGTTTAGTGTACATGTATATACAAGTCTTCATTCTCTGATCACGCACTAACTTCAAGCCTCATATATTGTTCTTTGCTTCATCTTTTGACTTCAAAACTTTGTCCAAATCATCAATTGATGATTGTCCTGCACCAACAGCTCCCCCTAAATCATCAATTGTGATTTTCTCCATCTTCTTTATACCTACCATGTCTTTGAATCTCTGTAACTTTGGTCCATCCAAGCTTTCGGTTAACATGTCTGCAATCTGATTTTTTGTTGAAGTATGTATGACTTCAATCTCTTTATCAATCAACTTCTCTCTTAGAAAGTGATATTGAATCTCAATATTTTTAGTCCTGGCATGAAATATAGGGTTAGCAGCTAGATACAATGAACTCATATTATCTTCATGAATAGTGGGTGTACTTTGAATAATGTCAAAACTCTTCATAAGAGTTTTCAACCATATGACCTCCTTTGCATCTTCAACCATACCTTTCTACTCTGCTTCTATGGATGACAAAGCAACTATGTGTTGCTTCTTAGAGCACCAAGAGATTAATTTATCTCCCACATAACATAAGTAACCATAGGTTGATCTCCTATCATCAAGATTACCTGCCCAATCTGTATCATTATATATCTTGATGTTTGTATCTGATGTGAAACCATAATACAAACCTTCTTTGAGTGTACCCTTAATGTATCTTAACACCCTTTGTCTTCCAACCCAATGTTCTCTCCTAGGACAATGCATGAATTGAGACAACACTCCAACTGCATATGAGAAATTAGGCCTAATTAATGTGGCATAGATTAAACTACCAACCAGACTTTGATATAGCTTCATGTCCTTGAATTCTTCTCCTCCGTATCTGCTCAATTTCTGATTCACCTCCATTGGAGTAGGTGCTACCCTGCAATCTTCCATTTTAAACTTGATTAGTAAGTTCTTCAAATACCTTTCTTGAGTTACATATACTCCATGTTGGGTATATGAAATCTCCATGCCCAAGAAATATGACAAGCCTCCCAAATCACTAATCTTGAACTCTTTTTCTATTTGCTTCTTAAGACTTTGTATGCCCTTCTCATCTGTACCTGTAAGAATTATGTCATCAACATATATGCACGTGTAAATGAACCCATCATCACTTGCTTTAACAAGCAAGCTACTATCTGCCTTAGAAACTTGGAAACCAAGCTCCTTCAAGAACTTCACAAGTCTATAATTCCATGCCCTTGGGGCCTATTTCAAATCATACAAAGCTCTCTTGAGCTTACATACGTACTCTGGATGCCTTTCATCCTTGAAACCTTCTGGTTGCTCCATGAAAACATCATCTAAAATGTAACCATTTAGAAAAGCATTCTTCACATCTAATTGACATATCTTCCAACCTTTACATGCAGCAATAGCTATGAGAGTCCTTATAGTTATCATCTTTGCCATATGACTATAAGTCTCATCATAATCTATACCATATGTCTGAGCATACCCTTTCACAACAAGTCTAGCTTTATATCTAGACACACTTCCATCTGCATACCTCTTTGTTTTGTAGACCCATTTGCATCCAATGATCTTATGACTATTTGGTTTTGGAACCAAATCCCATGTCTCATTCTCCATCAATGCATCATATTCTTCCTGCATAGCTTTCTCCTAATTTTCCTTACCTTTTTCCTCTTCATATGTAGAAGGGTCTTCCTCTGATTTCACCATGTAAGCATAATCTTTAGTAGTCAAAAAGAAGTACCATAGCTATACCTTGTAGGTTGCCATTTATGCCTTGATGACCTTTTGAGTTCTCCACTTCTTGAAGTTTCTGGTTCATCACATTATGGATCAAACCTTGGCATTCCTTCAACTTCAACTTGTGCTTCATTGTTCTTTTCTTCATCAACTATTTGAACCTTTCATTTACCTTTCTTCTGATTCAAAGTTTCTTCATCACCTGCATGAATATTAACTGTACCTGCATACCAAGTACCTTGTTCATCAAACATAACATCTTTTGATACAAGGAATTGCTTTGTGGATGGAATCCACAACCTATAACCCATATGTTTATCATCATAGCCAACGAACACATACTTTTCAACTTTGGGTTCCAATTTATGCCTCAACTGAGATGGCACATATGCATAAGCCAAACATCCAAACACTTTGCAATGATCTAAGGTAGGTCTCTTACCCCAACAAGCTTCATATGGTGTCATACCCTACAAATCTTTACATGGTAACCTATTAACCAAGTATGTGGCTGTATTTATGGCCCCAAGCCACAAATAATTTGGACAATTTTTCTCCTTTCTGCTACACCATTTTGTTGAGGAGAGTACATGCAAGTAACTTCCCTTTTTATACCTGCATTCCACAAGTATTCACTGAACTCATTAGAGAAATACTCTCCCCCTCCATTTGACCTTAGTCTCTTCAATTTTTGACTTGTGATTCTCTCTGCATACACATGATAATATTTAAATGTATTGAACACCTCTAATTTATCTTTGATCACATATATAATGATCCACCTGGTAGCATCATCAACATAAATCACATAATATCTTGAACCATTAATGCTAAAGTCCTTTGATGGCTTCCACACATCTATATGTACCAATTCAAGCTTATGTGAATATATGAAACCATGTTTATTATATGATTGCTTATGAGCCTTACCTAATTGACATGCCTCACATTTGTATATCATATGTTGACCTTCAACATTAGGTAACCCAAGCACTGAACCATTGTTAATCATATCCTTAATGTTGGAGATAGACGTCTAGGGAAGCACACGAACAACACAAGGAAGGAGAAGAAGCTTGGAGCAGAACACACAATACTGAATGTATTACTAGAGAATGTACAAAGATAAGTAGCCCATTAGGGCAATAGGTGTATATACAAACCGGGGGGAAAAAACCTCCTAAAGAGGGAAAAAAGTGCCCCGGCGGTCCTAGTGTGTTCACACGCATCACTAACTAAATATATCAACAAATGCCCCTTGGGTGTGATGCGGTGAACAAGCACTCATGTATAAGGAAGTGCCAAGCCATGTGGAAATCACTCCACAAAAGGAAGTAAGCCCAAAGCTTTGCAGAAAGCTTCAAATTTCTCCCTAAGCAAAGCCTTCGTGAAAAGGTCTGCAATGTTCTCCTGCGTGGGCACATATGCCAAGCTGATCTCCCCAACAAAGAATCTCTCCCTGACATAATGATAATGCACCTCAATGTGCTTAGTGCGAGCATGGAACACAGGGTTTCTCACAACTGCCAATGCGCTCTGACTGTCAGTGATGATGGTGGTGGCAGAAGACTAACCAATACCCAAATCAGCCATAAGGCATCTGAGCCACACACTCAATAGTCGCTATGAAAGTTGCCCTATACTCAGCCTCACAACTGGAAGTGGCCACAATAGGCTGCTTCTTGCTCAAACAAGATATACATGAGCTACCAAGCATGAAGCAAAAGCCACTAGTGGACACACGAGTGTCATAACAACTAGCCCAATCAGAGTCAGAAAAAGCATGCAAATCTGGCGGTAGTGATCCCACCTTGGGATAAAACAACCCAAGTAGCCAAGTACCACTCAAGTAGCAAAAGATGCGCTTAATCGCCCGCCAATGCTTGACTCCTGGGCAATGCATAAACCTGCTCATATGTGAGACAACAAACTGAATATCTGGTTGAGTAATGCATAAGTAAATCAAGCATCCAACAGCCTGCTGATAGAGAACAACATCAAATGCATTTCGAGCATCATGAAAACTCAATCGTAAACCTGTCTCCATAGGAGTGGCAATAGGCTTACAATTTGCAAGGCCAAAATGCTGCAATAATGTGTCAATATATTTCGTTCGACACAAAGCCATTCCACCATCAACTTGCATAAATTGAATGCCCAAATAGTGATGCAAAAGCCCCAAATCAAACATCTCAAACGAGGTATGCAAATTAGCCTTGAAATCAACAATATGCTTCTCAATAGGACCAGTGAGCAGCATGTCATCAACATAGGCAACAATGATCAGAAACACATCATTAGCACGCTTAACATATAAGGTGCTTTCAGTTCGTCTGTTCTCAAAACCATGTGCAATTAGATAGGCATGTATCTTCTCATACCAAGCACGTAGTGCTTGCTTTAAACTATATAATGCCTTCTTTAACCTGCACACCTGGTTTTCATGACCTTTTTGCATAAAGCCACGGGGCTGGAAAACATACACTTCTTCATGCAAGTCACCATTCAGAAATGTTGTTTTAATGTCCAACTAATATACATTCCAACCATGATGAGCTGCAAGTGCACAGATGCTACGAATTGTAGTCATTTGGCAAGTAGGTGCAAAGGTCTCATCAAAATCGCCTCTTTCCTGTGCATAACCCTTTGCAACAAGTCTAGCCTTATACCTGTCAACTATACCATCAAGCTTACGCTTCAGTGTGTATACCCACTTAGTCCCAATGGCCTTCTTGCGAGGAGGCAAGTCACATAAAGGCCAAGTACCATTCTTCATTATAGCATCATATTCAGATTGCATAGCAGCCATCCAATTTTCTGAATTTTGTGCTTCATCAAATGAAACAGGCTCATTCTCATCACAGAGACTAGATGCAACCATAGCATAGCAATCTGATGCAAAAGAGGCACTATGAGAGTCTGAACGAGTACGATATGACAAAGGTGCATCTAATTTGCTATCACGCAAAGTCTGCACCAGCATCATATAAGCCCATAATGGGTAGTTGGTACCATCCAACTTATCCTCAACAACCAACATACGGAATACATCACTGCTTTCAGCCATGGCCAGTGACTAAAACATCCTTGATGCAGAAAATTGATTGTATCTCAAAAAGTTGAACAGAACTGCCCAGATGAATTCTGCCAAACCTGTAGCAGACTTCAAGATGCTTATACTGGCAAACAGAAACTAGTATATACCTTTGGCACAAAAAGATGAAATAGCCTGCACAACCGCTGCGATAGTGCGTTTGGAGGCCGAAACGAGCTCAGATTGCGATTTCAGCACCACATAGCAAAGCTGTTTTGATCTCGAAAACATGTTGAGTATGCTCACCAAAATTCATGCGATTTTGAGAGTGCAATCGGAGGAGTGTCGACGGCGCCCTAGATGAAGCGACGACTTGCTCTGATACCAATTGTTGGAGATAGACGTCTACGGAAGCACGCGAGCAACACAAGGAAGAAGAAGAATCTTGGAGCACAACACACAATACTGAATGTATTACTAGAGAATGTACAAAGATAAGTACCCCATTAGGGCAATAGGCATATATACAAGCCGGGGGAAAAAAACCTCCTAAAGAGGAAAAAAAGTGCCCCGACGGTCCTAAATTGTTCACACACATCACTACCTAAATATATCAACACTTAATACCTCTTTCATTGAAATGTCCAAGCCTTTTATGCCAAAGATCTAACTCAGAGATCTTATGTCCTCCATAAGTGAACAAGGCACAACATTGCCTTGTATCTTCAATGTGAAGAGCCTTCCTTCTTTCTTTCTTGAAACAATTTGTTTATACCCATTGCTTGGATCTTCCACAAAAACTCCATCATTAGTGAACTTTATTTCATAACCTTTCTCTACAATTTGCCCTATACTTATCATATTCTTTGGGATTGTAGGAACATACAAAACCTTACTCAGAAGAGTGCTTCCATCCTTGGCCTTTACTGATCCAATGGACTTCACATTATGCTTTGTGTTATCACCTGTTTGAACCACATGATTAATCATCTTATTCTCCAAATCAGTCATCAAAGCAATGTTGCCACTCAGTGATTGCTACACCCTGAGTCAATGTAGAAGACTCTTTGATCTTCACGTTGTCTTTCACAAGTTGCATTCATAATTAAGGTTGAATCCTCCTTCTGATTTGAAGCATAGTTGTAGTAGGCATTATTGTAGGATTGACTTTGGAAGCCTCTACTTGCATTTCTTCCAAAATAACCTCTACTACCTCTACCTCTGAAATTACCTCTCTGATTTCTATTGCCTCTTCCTCTTGAGTTAAAATTCTGATTGTATCCTCCATCATTTTGATTATTATGATAGCAGTCATGAGCTAAATGATTAGTCTTACCACAAATCCAGCAAGCTTTGACACCATCTTTATTGCTTCTGCCTCTTCCTCTTCCTTTGCCACCACCTCTTCCTCTTCCTTTGCCACCACCTCTTCCTCTTAGGAAGTTAGCTTGGCTAGTTGCACTTTCTTCTTCATTCAGTTGTTGCTTGCCTTTGTTAAACTTCTTCTTGTCCTTTGAATACATTTCTTGACCTGTACTTTTATCAACATCACCTTTGACATTCTGCTCAAAGGTTAGCATATGTCCTAGCAATTGATTCAAATCAGGAGTGAAATGATCTAGGGACAATTCAGTAGACAAAATGAATGGCTTTCATTTCTCATCCCCTCTCAAACTTGTGAGAATTTGCCTTACCAATTTATCCTCTTCAATATCTTCATCATCTGCTTCTAATGCATCTACAATGTTCTTCGTCCTTGCTACATAATTAGAAATGGATTGACAAGCCTTCTTCTTGAATGTGGTAAACTCTGCCCATAAAGATGCCTTCCTTGACTTTGTAGTATTTTGAAAATGCTCCTCCAAAGCATTTCATATGTCACTTGCACCTTCAAGTCCTCTAATGTGAGGTAGCAAGTAATCATTGACTCTCATGTAGATAATGCTCCTAGCTTGAGCATCCTTCTTCATCTATGTCTTCAAATCTGAGAGTTAATCCCTAGTTGGAACACCAGGATCTCTGAATTCTGGTTTTTCTTCTTCACCTTTAATGTATCCTATCAAGTATTTGCTCATAAGATGAGCTTCCATCCTCATAGACCAAGCATGATAGTTTTCTCTATCCAATTTCTCTATCTGAAGAGAATCTCCCATCCTTTCTTCACCTCTGTATTAAATTCTTCAAGCTTTGTGAAGAATAAATGTACCTTTACTTCAAATGTAGTACCCTTTGATCTTCTTGATAGCTTCAGGCTTCCTTCTCTAGCTTTCACTTCAAACTTTCACCTTTTGAATCTTGAAAGCTTGATTTTTGTATAATTGCAATAGTCGGGGTCCTCCTTTCTTCAATTTTGATAACTCCTGCTTTGATAACACTGATGGAGAGTGTTAATCTCCAAAAGAACAAGTTACCCTTGATGTTAGATCACCTCTATATCAAGAACAACTCAAAACCTCAACCAATTTGGAAGACTAATGCGAGATTACCAATCTTTGCACTAACTGTGAAGAGAGTGATTATTCAAAAAAGTCTGCTACTGACCAAATGTGAAGTTTTCTAATGAAACTTTGTACAACGTCGTCTAAAATTGTACTTCTGTATAATTGACTTTGACACCTACAACTTCTGATGCATAGTTCTCTTAAACTAGAACCCGTTTATTCAAATGCTTTTAGACATAGGAAGCTTACCTTCCAACTTAAAAAATTAGTTCTTGCTTGCTTAAAACTTTACACTGTGGGAAGAGAACTTACCAAAACATTATCATTGAATTTGCACCTACTGCAATCTTCTCTTCTTCACATTTACACATGTAAATGTTCCTACTCTCAATTCTCTCAGCTTGATCGCAATTATGATCTGAAAATTTGTACAGAGCTCATTCAAATATAGACTTAGAATTGTGCAAAAGCATTACACAAAATGATAAACATAGAAGGAGCACTGAGCAAAATATCGGGCACAATTTTTCTTCTATTCAGGAAAACATTACAATTGATTGATGAACTATATTCACATCACTTCTAAAGTGTCTAATGACTCTTACAACTTGTCTTTCATCATCTCTCTTACATGCCCCAACTTTCTACTTGTATATATAGGCATATATGTACAAACTCATGATCATTACAAAGGTATAAATGAGTTAATTACAAGTTTAGTGTACATGTATATACAAGTCTTAATTCTCTGATCAAGCACTAACTTCAAGCTTCATATATTGGTCTTTGCTTCATCTTTTGACTTCAAACCTTTGTCCAAATCATCAATCGATGGTTGTCCTGCACCAACATATTGCAAACCTATTGCCATGGCTATGGAAACAGGTTTACAATTGAGTCTTTGTGATGTTGGAGATACGTTTGGTGTTGTTCTTTATTAGTAGGCTATTGGATGCTTGATTTACTTATGCATAACTCGACCTAATATTCAGTTTGCTGTCTCTCAGATGAGCATGTTTATGCATTGTCCAACTGTCAAGCATTGGTAGGCAATTAAGTGCTCCTTTCGCTACTTGAGTACCCAAATACTTGGATTGTTTTATCCCAAGGGGGTATCACTATCGCCAGATTTACATGCTTTTTCTGACTTTGGCTGAGATGGTTGCTATGACACTGGTGTGTCCACTAGTGGTTTTTGCTTCATGCTTGGTAGCTCATGCATATCTTGGTTGAGCAAGAAGCAGCCTACTATGGCCACTTCTAGTTGTGAGGTTGAGTATAGGGAAGATTTTAGAGCGATTGTTGAGTGTGTGTGTCTCATATACCTTTTGGTCGATTTGGGTGTTGGTTAGTCTTCTTCCACCACCATCTTCAGTGACAATCAGAGTGCATTGGCAGTTGTAAGGAGCCCTGTGTTCCGTGCTAGCACAAAGCACATTGAGGTGCATTATCATTATGTGAGCGAGAGGTTCTCTGTTGGGGAGATGAGTTTGGCATATGTGCCCACATAGGATAACATTGAAGGTTTTTTCACAAATGCTCTAGCTCGAGAGAGGTTTGAAGCTTTCCATAAAGCTTTGGTCTTACTTCCTTTTGTGGATTGATCTCTTTCCACATAGCTTGGCAGTTCCTTATACATGAGTGCCAACTCCTTGTTCACTGCATCACTCCATGGGGCGGTTTGTTGATATATTTTGGTAGTGATGTGTGTGAACACACACGGACTGGTGGGGTAGTTTATTACTTTTTTAGGAGGTTTTTTCCCTCGGCATGTAAATATGTCTATAATGCTAATGGGTCACTTATGTTTGTAAATTCACTTGGTAATACATTCAGTATTGTGTGTTGTGCTCCAAGCTTCTTCTTCTTCCTTGTGCTATTCATGTGCTTCCGAAGGCCTCAAACTCCAACAAAACTCCCAAAAGCTCTAATAAGAGTTTACTTTTGAACCACTAGCTTCGCAAAAAGTGGTAAGAGGATCCCAAAAATGAGTAGTGCTCATTTGATCATTGTGAATAGTCACATTGATATCGTTTCCATAGGATTGCAGCATCACATCTTTTCTAGTTTCTAGGAAGACGAATTCCTTTAATATTACTCGTAAGGTATTCATCTTGGAGAAGCCAACCAAGCGAGTCTACCTCATTGGAAAACAATAGGGGGTGAGGGGACAACCTGTCAAAGTATTGGAATTTTTCTTTGAAAAAAAAGCCCTTCTACGACTCATAATATATGTACTTAACCCTCTTAACTAATCCCTTTTATGAAACGACACATTTTAAGTTTCTATTTTTATGTAAGTTTCATTTTTCCTCTAAAGTATAGTCTCCTCTCTTCTATGATCACATCTTTCGAAACAAGACCTTCTCCAAGGCTCCAAATTTCCCTTCTTTCTAGTTCATCTCACTTATGGCTAACTCATCTTGCTTAACGATTTGTAGTGGGCTTCACTATTCAACGAGTATGGAATATGCACACGCGTATGACCATAATTTTGACAACAATGAGGGAAACGTTGACAAGGTGTCTCTTCTCTCAAGATAATGCGCATAAATGGCAGGGAGCTTCCAAAGAATTTCATCCACTCAAACGTGTATGAAGTCGACATGATTAGAAAGGAAGAATGAGGCACCTATGAGCAAGAAAAACTGAACTTAAATAAACATAAAAAGCCAAGAAAACAAAAGAGTGATGAAACATCTCATGAACCACATGGTAGGCCCACATCGAGGCTTATATAAGAGAGGAAAAAACAAAAGCAAGTATCTTACGGCATGCTTTTTGTGGGACCCTGCTTTCTAGTAGCAATCTTAAAATCAAAATCAGAGTGCACCTCTATCTCTGTTAGATTATGTGTTAGAGAGTCTTCCTCCATAAACTACACAATAGAACTCAATTCTACATCCCAACACCTCTTTCAACACCTTACATAGGCTAGGTTCACACAATTCGGTGGTTCGCTGCTCCACATGTTAGTATTTCATTTGATAAAAAAATAGCAAAAATTCGGGGTCCACCATGGTGTGTGACGAGCTCCCCCTTAGAATTGTTTTGTACCACTCTGACAACAATTTTTCATTGACTATTTATGTTATTCAGCAATAGTATCCCATGAATATTTAAGTTTTCACCTCCTCCTACTGCTCTGTGTGAATTAAAGGCAGCGATACGTAGTTCTAATCTAGAAAAGTGTGCCACCCTATCTGAATGCAACCATAGTAGACCTTAACATGTCAGCAACTCTTCCAACAATGCTTGTTTTCCTGAGAAACCCCACTTGATTATTTATGTGGTTGATAAATCCCAATTGGTTATTTATGTGGCTCAACAGGGGACCTTTCTGTTGCACTTTGGGTGCAAAGTGGCACTCCAAGAGAAAGAACTTATTTAAAACCCTAGATGGCCTTAAGTAAACCAAAAGTGCAACAAGGTGATGCGTGGTTGGATACTCGAAGAGGAAGGTCAAGGTACTCAAAAGCTAGAAAAAGCAAAGGAAAGTTAGATACGATATGAACATTCCAACATTAGGCCGAATTCAGATAGCATGGTGTGTGGCAGTGGGACACTTGTCTTCAGCTTCATCTACTCTACCGTGAAGGGGAGCGCTTCCATCTCTCATCTTTCATTGCTATGGTCTATCCATAGGTCTACGCCTACACCTAGAATCTTGTTTTGTTTCATTCTTCGGTGGTGGGACGGGGAAGGCAAATCACATCAGGACGCTACGCCTTAGGAAAGTGGACCAGACATACCCACAGGCAGATGCTTCTTTCCTGATTGCGTCTGCACACTGCAACTCAATCCTCTACCATCCGTATCCACCTTTCCTCGCTCAGCTCACTGGCTCAGGCTCCTCCGCTAGAACAACCTCGCTCACTAATGATACCTCGATCCCTATGCCTCAAGGCTATGGCGTCGACCTCATTCAAAAACCCTAGCTACTTCGTCTTGTAACCTGTGCACCCGCTCATTTTGCTCATCAAATAGTTTCCCGTTAAAACTCCACGATAAGGGTCTTTCACCCAGTGCTATTTCCTTTACCGGTCCTTATTTCCTAGTGCCTGCTTATTTCCGATCAATCGGGTGGCGCATTTTACGATCAAGAGGAAACTGAACGGCCTTCTGATTGATCACCAATACCTGCATGCGCTTTCCTTTTTCGGTGTTCGCTGTCTTTTGACTGTATATATCTCTGCCGTCGCTTGGGTTTCAGAGATTCCTTATCTTTCGTGAATTCCTGGTTTGTTCGGGCTGTGAGTTGCACTAAAAACTCGCGAGTACTGACGCTTAGCTTTGCAACTGAGGCTCTCCTTCGCCATGGTAGCCCCAACTCTGGATGCCCAGGCTGCTGTCAATGATTTTATATACAAGCTGAAACGCAGGTATTCTTTTTGTTCCTGCATTTCGTTCTAACTCTTTGTGAATTTATTGTCTGATCGAGCTCACGAGAATTCACGTTCAAACATGGATTGAATCATACATATGTATGGTTTATTTCCGAGATGTGTAAATTGACTCAACGGCGTTTCATTAACTTTTGTTTACGCCGCTTGCCATCCGCATACCTTACGGTAGCCCACGTCCAGCTATAGATAACAGCTTTGTCGTTGTGATGCGATGCCAACAAAAGTGAAAGTCTTTGCATTGACATTTGATGAAATTTCAATTTCCATCTCGTCATCATCCGAAATCGTGCTGAAACTGTGTCGGACTATACTAACGATAATTCAATATTCACTGCTGATATGTTAATGCAGATAATCGATCTGCCTTTTCTGTATTTTCACCAAGGAACTAATAACCTGCTTTCCATGTCGGTACTACATACAAGGATCCTCCCCCTCCCCCCCTGCCGACATGCTAGTTAGTTCAGATGTACGGGTGTGTAGACAGCTGTATTAATGCTGAACCTCTCAGACTTAGAGTTCCTCATGTTCCAAATTGGTTTCAAACTTCTCATTATTCTAGGCTATCTCAGTTATCACTAATACCTACTTCCGAAGGTTTGTTTTGTACTTTCTGTTTATGCTTTCTGTTTTCACATTAGTACCGTCTGTAAGTGATTTAATATTTGCGCATCGATTGGACAGGAGGAGGTTTGAACCATTTATTTTCTTGTCTAACGACTCTTCATGGTAGTGTGGTAGTATTGTCTTTAATTCTTATTTTATCACATAAACTTGTCCTGATTTATTGTCTAGGTTTTTGACCTGTACCACGGATCTGTCTTGAGGGCCAGCAAGCAGCAAGGTCGCAAGAGCATCTGTTATTCTAAATTAATGTTATCTGCTCTTAAGACTTTTATTGCATCTGATGATGCTTGTACGGAGAGCTCTAAATTAAACAGAATCAGAGCTACAAGTATTCCTATGTTTCTTACCATTTGCAGAATCAGTATGGCAAGGAAATGGTAATCTAGGACAACCTAGGATTTTTACCAGTATAAGTAACCATATCTGTCAACATTAGCAGATTTCACAGTCTCTAGTGAGCGTCTTAGCTGTGGATGGATATGCTTCAGAAATATGACACAAGGAGGAAGTAGAAAGGAGGATAGAATAGACAATGACCCTAACCGCTTCAGCATGTTTGAAAATAAGAAGCATAAGTACTCTCTCTCTCTCAAATACAGAACAAAGGTGAATAGTCTTCACAAATATGAGGTTGAATGATATGCCTTAAGTCTTTCATTACATACATAGTGGTCTCGTACAATGGCATATGTTTAGTCCACGTATGATAATGTATGGTTTTAGACGGACTAGAAAAAAATTTACCGTACAATGATGTTACATACATTAAAAAATAAAATAAGTATATAATTAATGATTAAAAGGATATGGTCTATACATAATGCATGGATATATGATAGTAGATACATCATACATTACTATACCACATATTGCATATTATATATACACATGCATCTTACTTCTTACCATGTACTACTTCATTTCAAATCAAAATGTTAAAATATAAGAATAATGAATAGAAAGAAAGAGATTGTACTTGATAGTTATGTATAGGCTACAATTTACAACCTAGGCTCTAGCCTCTTATCATCTATGTGCATAAATTATAATTTATAATGCATTATGCATTGTATAGATTATAGGGCCTAGCCTCCTAAGGCTTAAGATCTATAGCCTATAGACTATTATCTAAAGGCTAATTAGTAAGCCCTACGTGCGTTGCATTAATATATATTTATTATAGGGCCCAAAGCATAACTTATAAGCTCTAGAGTATATGTGCATATAACATTATATATATTGTGCATTATGCATTCTATATATAATATAGCTTATAGACATTAGATCATTATGCACGTCTAGCCTCCTAAGCTATAGCCTATAGCCTAGGCCCTGAAGGCTAAAGCCTAAAGCATAAGGTTGACTATCACTTCCATGCCTATTTTGACTATTTCCATGCCCAAAGAGAAGTTTGCTTCATAAGTTGGATGTTGTAGGTGTTGGAGAAGTTATTCTAAATTCAAAAGTAGGTGGAAATTTCACTATTCCCAATGTTCTTTATCTTCTAGAAATGAAGAAGAATCTAGTTTCTTATTAGATGGTAATAAAGTTGTTGTTAATAAAATAAATGTAAGATCCTTATGCCTAATGAGGAGCATTGTATATTACAAGATGAAAACAGAAGTGATATATTTGTGTTGTCCAAAATTAGTCATGTTAATGTTATCAAGTCCTTTTCACCAAAAGAGAATATGAAGTTATGGCATGCTAGATTTGGCCATAAAGTTATATAACTCTAAAGCATATCAAAGATCAAGGTATGGTGGAGAGTTTACCTACTTTTGCTTTATCAGATGATGTAGAGTCTTATGAAGGATGTCTTGAAGGAAAACTTCGCAAGCTACCTTTTAAGAAGCATGGATACGTCAATGCTATGAGGAAGTTGCGGATCATACACTTAGACGTTAATGGATGTATGATACCAAATTTTATTCACGGTTAGATGTATTTTTTCACATTTGTTGATGATTTTTCTAGATATTCTTAGGTTTATGAATTAAAAGCAAAGTTGAAAGTCTTTCCTACCTTCAAGAATTTTTTAGCTATGGTTGAAAATGATAGTGTGATTGTAATTCAAATATTAAGAAGTGATAGAGGAGGAGAGTACATGTCAAAGTTCTTTAAGTCATCTCTTGAAGATAAAGGTGTCTCTAGTCAATAGTATGGTATTGTAGAGAGAAAGAATAGGACACTCGTTGAAATGATGCTTAGTATGATGTCTACAAAAGAAGTTATCACCTAAGTTTTGTTTTGATGCAGTATACATAGCTTATCACATTCTAAAAAAGTCTTTCAAAAAAGCTTTCGAAGGTCATTACACTTTATGAAGCTTATTATTTTAAAAAGCTCAATGCTAGTTATTTCAAAGTTTTTGGTTCTCCATCGTATCTTAACATTGAGAAGAAGATCTATGATAAGCTTGATGTGAAAGTCATCAAAGTTGTTTCTATTGGTATGCTATTGAAAGCAAAGAATACAGATTCTATGTAACAGAAACATGCGAAATCCTACTCTCACACAATGCATATGTTGTAGAATGTCATTTATGATAAACATGCATAAATTTCAGATTTTATTAAAAGCACACAATTATGAATTTTTCAAAAGAACTTTGAATGCTTACATTTAGTGATACGAGGACCTTCTTAAATCTCCAAAAGCCTCTGTTGATAAAGGTAAAGAGATAAAGATAAAGAGAAAGATGTCTCCTATGGAATATTCACCACTATCTATACCATTCTCTCCTATTCCTACATAACCTTCCGATGTACCAACTTACAAAGTTGGAAAAACTTCAAGAGCTCGAGAGGTATGAATTGGAGAGGAACAAGACGTTGCACTAATTTTCAAGAAATTTCCAAAGTGTTTCTTTCAAACAGTGTGGCATAATAGTATAGAAAACTTCGAAGGAAGAACAAGAAGCTAAACAAAGAAAGTTCATGCAGCTCAAGTAAACTATGTCGATCATTTTGAGATTGTTAACATTCTTGCACTTACTTTAGTTGAGAATGAACTTTCTAGTATCAGAAATGTATTACATCGTCCTCTTTGGAAGAAAGTAAAATAGGAGGAGATTGATTCTATTCATAAGAGTTAAACATGAAAGCTCTGTGAGTTACCAAAAGGTAAGAAAGCTATCGGTATTAAGTGGATCTTCAAGATCAAAAGAAAAGTAGATGGTATCTTTGACATGTATGGTTAGTTGTAAAAGGTTATGCACAAAAGAAATATATAGATTATGATGAAATATTTGCACCTACATCTAGATTATGCAAACTAAGTGTCTTTACTTGGTTCTTCAAAACCTTCTAGTTATTGAATATGAACATCTTCATTGAAGATCATCATTAAGAAAGATATAGATTGAAAGCCATCAAAGCTACTTTTATTCGTTATGTTGTTAAAAGCAAAGGAAACGAATTCTATGTACCAAAAATAGGTAGAATCCTACTCTCACGTGGTGCTTATGTTGTACAAAGTCAAATTCATGATAAATGTGGAGAAATTTCAGATTTTATTAAAGAAGATGAGTATGCATTTTTCAAAAGGAATTTGGACGCTTACATTCAACCATACGGGGATGACCAAGGTTCTTTAACCCCTTACTTTTTTGTTGATAATGGTAAAGAGAAAGTTGCAACTCGTACTGTATATTCACCCCCCTCTCCTAGAGGCTAGTCTTACACCACCTCTTGATCTATCAACTTATGAAGTTGGAGAAACTTCAAGAGGTCTAGACTAAAGAGCTTTAGAGCAACAAGATGTACTTGTAACCAGTTTTCAAGACACTTTCAAAATAGTTCTTTCAATAGTGCAAGATAGTGGTATATAAAACTTCACAAGAAGGACAAGAAGTTAGACAAAGAAAGATCGTTCAGATCAAGTAAATTATGCAAATCATTTTGAGATTCATAAGATTTTTGCACTCATTTTGAAATTCATAAGATTTTTGTACTTAATTGAGTTGGAAATGAACTTGCTAAGATTGAATTACAAAGTCCGTTTTGGAAGATAGTGATATAGGAGGAAATTGATTCTATTTACAAGAATCAAACATGGAAGCTTTGAGTTACCAAAAGATAAGAAAACTATTGGCGTTAAGTGGATCTTTAAGATCAAAAGAGAAGGAAGGTACATAGCGAGGCTAGTTGTCAAAGGTTATGCACAAAAGAAAGGTATAGACTATGATGAAAAGAGAACTTTTTTTAATGTTCTTCTTCATTAAGATGTTTATATTCAGAAATCAAAAGTTTTTGAAGAACCAGATAAAGAGTACTTAGTTTGCAAGCTTATAAAAGCTATTTATGGTTTAAAGCAAGCACCAAGGGCTTGGTATGAAAAGATTCATTTATATCTTTTATCTATTGGTTTTGAAAACTGTGAAGCTTCTCCTACTCTCCATGTTGTCTTGGCCATCATCATCATTTATATCAATGCTATGATTATAATAGGTCCCAAGGACTCATGTCTTCAGTTCGTTAAGTCACAACTTAAATGTTAATTTGTGTTGATGATCTTGGTATTTTACATTATTATCTTGACATTGAATTCAAATTCAAGAATGAGTGTATCTATATGACACAATAAAAAGTACATCGAGAAACTTTTAGAAAGGTTTGAAATATCAGTGTAAACCTATGCAAACACCTATGGATGTTAATGTGTCATTACAAGTAGATGCAAATTCAGAATCTTTTGATCCTACACTATATAGTGAAGCAGTTGGATGCTTGATCTATCTATGTTATACACGTAAAGACATTCGATTTGCAGTATCTCAAGTATCAAGTTCATATAAGCCTATCAAAATTCATTGGAAAACAATTAAATGAGTTTTCAAATATTTGAAAGGAACCATGTATTATGCAATGGTTTTTCCAAAGTTGACGCATTTTATACATCAAGGTTTTTTGGATTTTGATTGGGGCAACAAAGACAAAAGAAGAAGTAGAAGTGGCTATTATTTTGATGTTGGAGAGTGCCTTATTTCATCGCTTTCTAAGAAACAATTGACAATGATTGCATCGTCAAGTGAAGCAGAGTATAGGGTTGTCTTCATAGTTACACTTGAAGCTATTTGCTTGTAGAAAATTCTACGTTATCTTGATGTTCATGCTCATGTTCATCTTCCTATGCAGATACTTATTAGATAGTCAAAGTGCTATTGCTATTGCAAAGAATCCAGTTCATAATGTAAGGACAAAACACATTGAAGTACATCAATATTACATTTAGGTATGCAAAAAGCACATTGGGGTAGTCTCTATACCTACAAGTGAAAATGTGGTTGATATATTTACCAATCTATCATCCAAAGACAAACATTAGAAGCTATGTAGATTATTGAACCTTATGCCATTATGATATTCAAGGGGGGGGGGATTGTTGGAAAACAATGTCAAAATAGCTCAAAATGGTAAAAATTTGCCAAAATTCCAACAACCCTAATTTTGGGACTTAGTCAAATTTGGGTCAAAAATAGTAAATTTTTTTTATTAGATCATAAGGATACTACTCTATGAGAGCTTTCTAATGATATATGACATTGCACTATCTGACATCAAAAAGTCAAATAAATTTCAAACCCTAAATCCTGTTTTTCATAGTGTTTTTCATCTTCTTAAGATCAATGAATGAGATTAAGAGAGAGAAACATGAGATCCAATGGCTGAGGATTAATTGACTAGAAAGATACACCGTAAAGTTAAATTGTCTAGAAAGCTTCACAACAAAGCTAAATTGACCTACAAGCTCATAAAAGCTGATAGGCGTAAAAGATGGGAAGTCCTTGCTTTTTACATACTTCTTGATGTAGTTTTTTGCCTATATTTGAATGCTATATAAGAAGCATGTTGTGGCACACTTCATTCATCTAATCTTGAGCATTTTGAAGGTTAAATTCTAGGGCTTTGAGCTAGGACTTTTGGAGGAGATAGTGCAGCTTTGAAGGAGTTTTTGGTAGCCATCCCTTCATCTTCTTCAAACTAGTGTGTTTTTGCTGATTTTGTGAGCAAAGGCTTCTTATTCAAGGTTTCGTCAAGTGATGCTGGTTCCTACTCACAATGCGAGTAGGTTCCATAGCTTTCGCATAATATCAGAGAAGACCTATTTTTTTATTAGGGTTCGTTGTAATAACTATTTTCTTGTCAATTCTTTCACTTCATATTGCATATATTCTCTCACATACTACCACTTACACATTCTTTCTCTACATTTTATACCTAGAATCCTTTTCATTAAGCCTATATTCATTTTCGTATCATTACATAGATTGTACATCTACATTTATCATTTATTTTAGTGCGGAGTAAGCATGCAGCTTCTTCACTTTTAACATTGTATCTTCTCTCTATTCTATTGCCATTCATCTCATTTGGACAAGGTGGATTACATGCTGAGGTTCTAAATGTTGGAAAGATCTTGGAATTAATGTGTGATTATTATTTGGGCCTACCACACTTCAAACAACATTTCCCTCAATAGGAGCTGAATCGCATGATGTGGATGCTATCATTGTCTCTTAAGGCTGAGTTGTGAGCAATAATTGTAGTTTTTGTTCCAAACACCACATACACTGCATGAAAACAAAGCAGAGGTGTTATGAATCATTTGTTGGCTTATTGATGTTTCCTTGTGTTGCAAGGGAATGTTGCCTTGTGTTGTTGGCATTCTCCTCTTTAAGTGCATCCTTGGGGCCTTGGCTTTCTTATAGGTTTGACTTTTAAGGGTGATTCTTAGGTTGTCGAAATCTCTTGCATAGGTTTTGGCATGCCTTCAAGGGTCATCTAAACTCAAAAAGCACCTTATCAACACCTCCTTCCCACTTGCGAAGGAAAGTTCCGTCGGGTGGTTGACATTGTATCCTTTGGCTACCTTATAGGTTGGTCTTAGGGGTGGTACCTAGGTTGCCCAACGTTCTTGCTTAGGCTTTGGGTTGCCTTCAGGGGGACCATCTAATCTTGAAAGGCACCTTCTCAACACCTCCTCACCACTTGGGGATAGATAGTCAGCAAAACGGGGAGAAATCAAGCCCCAATATTGAGGCACTCGTGAGAGACATGTACAAGCATGCAGTTTTTTTATGGTGACTTCTGGTCCATACATACCTTATGGCTTTGTGGTGGTCTTCTCTTACCATAAGCTTCTTTTCCTATCCCATTTCATGGGTTGCTTTCCATAATGCTTCCCTCTCCTTGCAAATAAGAAAAGGGAGTTCCTATTGAAGCGAGCCATGGAAAGATAGCCCTTTATTTACCCACACATGCCCCCTTGTTCGTCTCTCTTGTTGGCACCGCCCCGTATCACCCCATGCAAAAGGTTCGAGGGCTTGTCAGGTTGAGCCGTCTTGACTCCATGGTCTCTAGTGGTTTAGTGGATTTCATCATGCCTCGTTTCTCTTTACAAGAAGAAACTCTTGTACCGAAGTTAGCTCCCTTTCGGATCCTTTTTGCAAGGTAAGACAAAATTCAAGCCATACTTACAAAACAAGTGGGTTAGGCAAAAGATTTACCTCCATACATAGGGTCCACAACAACCAAGTTTCAAGCCTTGAAGCATGCAACCATACTTAACATCCACTACCTTCAGAGCTTGTTCCCTGACCTCCATACCACAACATCGATGCCACACACTCATGTATGATTAAAATGAGCCCCAAGAATCCCGTTTACAGATTTGAAGCTCAACTATTCTAGTTCACATTGGGTGGACACATAACTCATATGATGTTCAAATGAGGTTGGAGATGTAACAAATTTTCTTCCAACATCTGGTTTGCATTATCAATTCGATTGGAAGCATTATATTCCATAGATTGAGTTTGCCTATAATACTTAGCATCTGGCTACTTGCTTTAGCTTGTATATGCATATCTATAATCATGAGCCAAGTCCACGATTGCCATTGGACTCATTGACTTGAGGGTGTGCAATTTTGGTTTGTGAAAAATCTTTGGATGGTATGTAGGAAATATTGAAGATAACAAGGAAATTGTATTGGGGATTCCTTGATCTTAAGGACTTGCATGTGCAGGAAGTTATCTTTTTGTTATTATTTTGAGGAATCACTATGCTTCCTATATTCCTTGTTAGTTGCTTGGATAGGATGATTTTATGATAACTTTATAGGGGATTCCAAGTTGCCACTTGTTATTTAACACTAGAGCTTGATTCTATATTAAATTGTACACAAGTTTGGAAGGACTGGACACTTTGAGTGTCTGATGTAGTGGAAGCATTTATCTTGATTGAGTTTGTTTTGATCGGAAGTGATTTAAATTATTGAGGATTCAGTCCCTTGGTTTCATTGCCAAGGAGGTTGCGTAGGATATCAACTAAAAATAATGGGGGGAGTGTGTTGTCTCCACTTCCCTAGGACATTCGGATGAGTGCATGTAACTAAGTCTGGTCAAATCGGAAAGGAATGCAGTGTGTACTTGCCCACCTCCTGAAGTGAATCCTTGTGCATATGTTTGTGCATATACTTGTGTTCATACTTGGACTTTATAACCCTTGAATAGAATTGTCTTTACACCCTTATAATGTAGATATGTTGGTACGAGACACTAGCTCTTGGGGTGATAGTGATCCCTGTAGCTGCTGGTCGCAGGCTTGTGTTCTGGTTGGTTAGCAGGGAGGATCCTTCAGGGTTCTCTCTCTCTCTCACACATACACACACACACACACTCTCTCTCTCTCTCTCACACACACACACACACACACACACACACACACACACACACACACACACACACACACATGCACGCACGTGCACACACGCACGCATGTGCACACACACATACGTACCCCTCTTTATTATTTATCTGCATTAACTGTTTGAACATCTTTGTTTTACAATGAGAAATTACATACATTATATGCTATCATTCATCTTTAGCTGAACTGAAGATAGCTTTGTTATCGGGCAAATGTTTGTCAGTCAATAATAATGAGCAACATTTTGGATTGATACTTGTCAGGCACAGCTGAAATATGTGAAAATAATTGTATATGATGAGTGAAGCCATTTTCGGACAATCCAAGCCCAAGTACTTGTGAGAATTAGTGTGTCTATATATATTTATATATGTGGATCCCCCCCCTCCCCCCCCCCCCCCCACACACACACACACACCCAAAACAAAAAAAAAAAAGAACCCCCACAAAAGAAAAAAAGAAAAAAGAAAGAAAACGACAAATGCACACGCACAAAAAGAATGTGGCACACATACCCATGCCCATGTCCATGCATGATGATATGCAGTGACATGCACATACATTTGTATACGTATGTATTTATGTGTGTGTGTATGTATTTAGATTTATATTTATATTTATGTTTATAGATATATTATATTGTAACCGCTAGATTCTGAGTCCTGATCATGCTATGCATGTGTCCCAACTCATTGATATGGAGTATGGAATAGGTACTTTTGCTTGACGAAGTCTTACTCTCCATGTTCAAATGAGCTGGCTATGTACATCTCATTTTTTACCAAGTAAAAGGTTGATGTAGCGAACCTTCTGCCTGCTCTTATAATGTTGATGGGTCGTATTCAATACTCATTAATATTCGATACCTCACGGTTGCTATATGTGCTGAATTGTCAGACAAGTGGAAGGATCTTTGGTTACTGCGAGATTGACGGCAGTATTACTGAGGCAGGTGATATCTCAACAAAGACTTGCCTCCTCTGCTCCTGCTGCTACACTGATAGAGACAGTGAAATCTGTTGGGCTGCGAATTATTGCCGCTAATCCTATTGGTATATACTCTGCCTTGTTATTATCAACATATTCTTTTCATGTTTTGCACTTCAGTTTCTTTCTACTTGTGTTCATGTATCATACTGTCTAAGGCCAGAGCCATTTTAGCCTTGGGATTTACACGTAAGCTTTCAGATGAATTTAGATGTGTATGTGCCTATTATATGGGAAACATGGGTTTACTTAGTCAATAAGTACTGGAACACTGGGAAATTCCAGCAGTAGTGGTGTCTTTTCACTTGGGAAGATCAATAATTTGAGACGAAGCAATACTGCAAATTTAGCAAACAATCATTATAGTCACTGCATCGAATGTATGACATCAAA
>CM035411.1:117100421-117110421 GCA_020310875.1 Ceratopteris richardii
CTTACTTTTGCTAATCTCTCCACGACTATGCACATGTATGCAAATCTTGTCTTGGCGGGCTTCACCAAGTCAATATCATTGAAAAACATAAATAAAGCAATCAACTTTGGTCTCTCACTTTTAAGCACGTTGTAAAAATGGCATAAATCCATGGTATCTTCCCTACATCCTCTATCGGCAAATCAATGCAATGTGTGGCATATGGTGTCCACACAATAAAGGGGAATTCTTCTTCCAAAAGTTTTCCCATAGCCACACATGGCTTCCATTATGTGGGATCACTTGGACAATTGTTTCTACACCAATGTCCATGGTAGCTTTACGGATATGGTCATGAATGAAAGGATTTGCCTACCTATAAAACACAATGAATCATTAATCAAGTGGGATAATTTATCTTGATGAATTGAGGATTTATCACTTAATTCATGATTCCACAAGTGTCGAATTTTAATACATTATGTAATATGCACATACCCTAAATCACAATTTACAATGCATTGTGTAATATGTATTATGCACATTGCACATATCGCATGATACATCATACATATGAGTCGTGACATTGCAATGTAATAATACATAATGCATATCACTTAGTGCATGTAAGTTGTAACATAATGCACACACACAATGTGAAGCATATTTACATAAATGAGAATGCACATTGCAATGTCACATCATTCGTATATGATGTGACATGTGCAATGTGCATAATGCATATTACACAATGCATTGTAATTTGTCGCATGTGCATAATGCCATAATGCATTAAAATTCAACACTTTTGGAATCTTACATAATGCATTTGTCTTTGTACAATGTGTAATGTGCATAATGCATTTAGATATATGGACATTGGATGTACATTGCAATATGGAATGAGAAATGTTAATGAATCAATAAATCAATGAATCCTCAATCAATGATATTGTAGTATTTTATTCATACTATGCAATGTGCATAATCGAGTTGATGACTACATAGTATTGTGGTTGACTACTATGGGCTTATAGTTGCAACTTGCACTTTCATTTGAAGGTAAAATTGGGTTTCACTTGAATCCATTATGGTATATATATTGATCATGGTCATGTCTTGCACATAGTTAGTAGCTTGAGTAGCATAAACTATTATTATTTTTAATGCTTGATAGCTATTGAATGTTAACATGAGTCCACATTGGTATCATGATCGTTAGATTTGGAATATTTTGTTTTTTCTTCTTGTTGTTCAAGTTTTCATTTTCGATATTTGCAATTATTCTTCTTATGGCCTTTTTTTGGCATAATGATAGAATGTCACATTGAATTGCATTTGTTTGCGTGTACTTATGTTTATTGCCTTGTATTCCATTTAGAGTTCTCGTCTCTTGCAAGGTTTGTAGATCCACTTGTATTATTTGTTTTTCTTCTTGTTATCTCAATTAAAATTTATCCTTTTGTTCCAATTGAGGTTTGTTCCTTGTGAAGGATGATGCAAATTTTTTGCTTTATTTTGACTTCCATGTGTCAAGGCTATACATACAAATGTATGCATCAAATGCACTCTTTATTAGGTACTGACATCTTGCATTTCTCTCAATATCTCTTGATCATTGTAAACAATAGATGCATAGATGCATCTTCAATGTTCACAAAGATTTCAATAGTATTGCCATATTTGGTTCATATTGTTCCATACACTGTCAATCATCATAACTAGTTTTTCCCCTTTGAAAGGTGATGCAACATTCCTTCAGAAATAGGATACTCCTTTTTTTTGCTTTACACATGCAAAAGCTAGTACTATTGATTTTTTAAATCGAGCAAGCAATCCTTGTATCAAAAGTAGTCAATTCAAAATGTCAATTCTTGAAATTAAATTTCACCAATTGAAATTCAATCACAGCAATAGGAGAATTTGCTTAAAAGGTAGTAGAAATAATGTAGAGCAATCTCATGAAATTGGTTAAAATGTGAAAATGATTATATGAAGATTATGTAGACATCTTAGAGACCCATGGAGCTATTTTGATGGAAAATAATAAACTTTTGATATTTGATTGAAATGTTTGTGAGCCCTTGCCCAAATGTATTTTGATGGTTTTCCAACATCTCAATGCACAACATAAGATTTATGAGTCCCTATTGAGGGTACCAAAGGCTTAGATTTTATGTTTGAGAAAGACATGTAGGCGCGAGATATATCTTGCTTGTGAGTTCTTTCTTGAGCCCCTCTTGAGTTAAGAGGGGGTCAAAGACGAGTCTTATTGAAAGAACCTTTTGGGGCCATGGGTAGCTAGTCAAATGACATAGTAAAATTATCTCAAGAAAGATCTAAGAAGAGAGATCTATGATATAGAGGTGAAAATGTATATCAAATGTGCATATGGAGAGTCCATGGGCTTTTGCTAAACACGTATATGCATCTGCATGAACACCTAGATAAGTTGAGAAATAAACTTGATGCCAAGTGCATCAAGGTTATCTTCCTTGCATATGGCATAGAAGGGAACTAAATGTAAAAGTATATCTATCTTTAAAGCAAGAATTGAAGTTAAGATGTTGCATTTAATGAGGTCAAGTTGCTCCAATCTCATTGTACCTCTAAGAGTTATGACACGAAGAGCAAATTTCAGCATAATCAATGAATTGTTGGTTTGAAAATGGGTGTTGAACGCATAGTGGTTAGATGCTAAAGGTTTTGTGCCTTTAAGGTGCAAGGACTGAACCTTACGTCTTGGGCAAAGTGTGCAAGTTGCACTCGAGAGGATTTAGGTGCGTTTAAGGTATGAGAATCAAACCTTATGTCTTCGGTAAGGTATGTTCCAAAGGATTTAGGTGCATCTATATAATTTATATGTCTAACATTAATGGTCATATACAATCTTCATATCACATAATTACATATATCAATGATCTAACATACTAGAATAAATATTATAATCGTCATGAATCATGATTTAGATTTCAAACTTCACGTCATCATCATTAATTAATGATGTCAATGTGACATTGATTATTTAATCAACGAATTGCATGTTAAAAAATTGGGAATGCAATTGTTGCAAGGGCATTTATGATGGCTCGGCATCCCGCATGAAAGCTCATCTCCTTGGGTTGAGAGGAAGAGGCATTGGAAAATGCACTTCCATACCTCAAAAAACCGTAGAGGAGTTGATTGCTCAACTCCAATTGAGCCGAGGGGTGGGTTATTTGCCTATGCCTCCATCGTCTAAGAGCACTGTGGGTGCGGGTAATGAGCCTCTTCATGATGAAATCCTATCTCCTCAAGTCCATGATCACAGTGCAAGTAAAATGCCACGCACAGAGAGTATGAGTTTCATTGGTGCCGATGCCTCTCGCTCTTTTTCACGCCAGCCATCACATTCAAAGATCCCTGATAGTAATATATTCATGAGAGGCAATATAAGGGCTGGAGTGCAAAAGCAACATATGGAAGAGGCCACTAGAGAGTTGACCAAACTCTTCATTCAGTATGGCATTCCATTTAATGTTGCTAGTACTCTTCCATGGAAGAGGGCAATGAAAGCCGTTAGTAGAATAGGTGTTGCTTAAGAGGGTCCTTCAGGACAAACCTTGCGCACTACTTAGCTCTCAAGGCAAACAAAGCTAGTAGAGACTGAAATGTTATCCCTACGATCTGTATGGGAGAACTATGGATGCTCTATTTTGTGCAATGGCTGGTCGGCCATTCGTAGAAGGAATGTTTATAACATCCTTGTGTCCTCTTGCAAGGGCACAATGTTTTTACGTGCTATTGCTATACCAGCCCATGCACGAGGCACAATGGTGACAGGTGAATTCATATTCTCACATGTTAAGAAAGCCATTGAGGATGTGGGAAGTGAGAATGTAGTGCAAGGCGTGACCGACAATGGGTCCAACTGCGTGTTGATGGGGCGTAAGATTGAAGAGGCATACCCCAAGATTACATGGATACCATGTGCATCCCACAGTTTAGATTTCCTTATGGAAGACATTGGGGCACTTCCATGGGTGAAGTCGATCCTTGATAAAGCAAAATTCATTGTGAAATTTGTCACTACTAAGCCAAAAGTATTGAACATCTTTCACGCCCACTCTACCTTGGATTTCCAGAAACCCTCTATGACACGGTTTTGTTACATGTATATAATACTTGATAGAGTCCTTAGAGTAAGAAAAGGGCTTTTACGTAAGGTGGTGGCTGAGGATTGGTACAACATTCAGGAGGTCAGAGGAGGAGACTCTCTCTTCACACAGTTCTCAATGCTCATTATGGGAGATGATGAGTTTTGGACCAAGGGAGATACGTTGGTAGCTTCCATTCTTCCAGTGTACAGTGTTCTTCGCATCACAGATATGGAGGGCAGCACACTTGGTCTTTATACGAGTACATTGATCGTATACATGAACGCATCCAGAAAGTTGTCGGACTCTCGGACATTGAGTAAGTTTTGTCAATTGATCAATCATCATATGATGTAGTAATAGTAATTTATCATGAGTCACATGTATGATGTTTATAACCTCATTGTTTATTATATAGGAAGACCACTTTATGTGATGCTGTGAGAAAAAGATGGGATTGGTTTCATAAACCAATCCATGCCATTGCTCATATTCTTCATCCATTATGGAGAAGTGAGCAACAATTTACAGACATTGAGCTAGAGGATAGCTTGATTGACTACATCATGCGATGGAGCGACGGTGATGTTGGTATTTTGTCACAGTTAGAGATTGAGAGATTGCAGTTCCGTAGCATGGAGCGCTACTTTGGACAGCTCACTGCACGGCTACGCGAGAACCAGGTTGCTCCGGTCACATGGTGGGAGAAATATGGAGTGAGTACTCCACCATTGGTAAGTATTTTTACCATTTAGTCTTTCAAAATCCATTTGAATATATTTTTTATGAATCATGATCTATTATTTTTTTCACGAATCATAGCGAAGATTAGCCTTGCGAATTCTTTCGCAAGATTGTAGCACAGGTTCTCCAGAGAGGAATTGGAGTACATGGGCTTGATTCCATACGAAAAAAAGGAATAGATTGAGTCCTCAACAACTTGAGAGATTGGTTTATTGCCATTGTAACCTCAAGTTGTTAGAGACTAAAGGGATCAACATAACCCCACTATAGGTAAGTTCTAACTTTGAAGTTTTATGAAAGCTTAAAGCTATTTACTAGAGTCTAGACTGAATTTTGATTTAAAAACTGAATTTTGTAGGTAAATGTTGATCTAGTTGATATTAGTAAAGTCAAAGATATTCCTCAAATCCCTCATGAAGAGAGAGATATCTTTGCCATGCTTGCAGAGGAGTCTCAGAGATTTGTACGACAGACTCGTAACCGCACTCGAAGGGGTAGGTAAATTGTAAATTTGTAATACTATTTACTATTACGTAACGCGCTACACAAGTATGCCCATTGTTACGATTTTCTCTCATATATATATGCATTGTTTATGTAGGTGATCCATCATTACCATCCACTACTGGCATCCACAAAAGTAGGTTTCAAGAAGGGGTGGACCACGTCGTGGAAGGGGTGGTGGATCCTCTACCACTCAGAGAGATCATCCAGCTGTTCGAGAGGATTGGGAGCAGGATTCAGCCTCATCTTTTAGTGGAGATGATGACTTGGGATGAGAGATTGCTGAGATTGCAACTACATTTGGACATACAGACTGAGATATTACATCTTCATGGGTTAGCACATTTGATGGTGAGCCCATAGATGATGTCTCTATCGAGGACATTGCAGAGTCATCTTAGACTTTAGTTTGTATAGCATGCTTCATATATTTTGGACATAGTGTGATAGTGATCGGTTGGATCATGGATGTATCTTGTTGGATTTAGACTTATGATATGGTTTTACCATTTTTGTACGAGACTTGAGTCATGACTCATGAGTTCTGACATTCATGGTTCATCATTGATATATACATTCTACTCTAGTATTGTCTTCTAAGTTCTATAAGGTTGTAGATTAAGTTTTTTATGTGTTTTCACCACTAGATATGTAAATGAATGCTAGACATGCATTATTCATGGTTTTTTTGGGGGGAAAAAAATTTAATGTTGCGACAAAATATAATACTCGTTTTTTATTTCCATTTTTTTAGTACCCTACGTACTAAACGTTGTAGAACCCGTTTTTAAAACTCACTTTGAACTATGAAAAGAAGTATGAAGCGATGCTTGTCTAGATCTTTGTGACGTTGGTAGATGAGAAACGATCCCTGACTCACTCTCATCTCCCTGCGAAACACCTTTTTTCGTGAAGTCCTACTAGGGTCTGCCTCAATCTCCTCTAGCATGTCTAGTGAGAATGTTGCAAGCTCACGACAAGGAGCTACAAGCTTTTCTTGTGCAATATTATGCTCTTTTTGCACACCTTTTGCAAATCTCTAAACATGCACCGATACCCATACCACATAATCCTGACGCATGGTGTACCAGACGAGTTGTCATACCCATCTTCTTGTGCGAGAGCCAGAGCTTGTAGTGTTTGCCTAAGGTACGGCTTGGGGTATGAGCATCCCAAAGAGAAGAAATACCGTGAAGCATGGTGATAGTCTCAAGGAATTGATGCCCAAGGATAATTTATTCCCTTGTTCAATGGACCTGAAACGTAAAATTCGTACTACATTAGTCATATTGGATAGTAGATCGAATCTCATAGTAGATACATCATACATTGCATGATGGCTGCAGCTTGCTATGCATGTATTCAGAATGCATGTAGTATGAATGTATGTGTCCGTGACATGTGTGCATGTGACATGTATGATGTGATATTGTGCGCACTTGTGCCATCGTCCATGGTCCCATGTGGATACATGAATCATGATACATGTAACATGTCACATTTGCCATGGTTGCTTGTAACATCCTCACTGTAGGCAGAGCTATAGTTATATCAATATGCATGTGACATGTGTGCATTCATGATTCAACATCATCACATGTGTATGCGTGAGTGGGGCATGGTCATCGTGCGACATGGATACATGAATGATGACAACTGTGCAGGCAACATGTGTACACAAGCCTCAAGGTAATAGGTATGTGTAGGGATACATTGTACAATCATGCATGACAGGCTGCAGCTGTGCATGTCCATACGTGTGTACACTGTGCACTTGATCTATTAGCTTCTTGTTACAAGAGACTGACTGCAAGAAGATTTACTGAGGTAAGTCATGTGCACATTGCTGCTGAGAGTTACTTTACACTTAGTTGTAACCTGTACCTGAATCTTGGTATGACATTGACTCTTGCCCCGGTCTCGAGCTTACAGATACATATTTATATAATTCAATGTTATTTATGTATGACCAACTTCATCCATCGAGGCTTCCAAAAGGAACCATATGATTGGCATGTCTATGCTATGATCTTGATTCGTCTAAGAAAATCTCATAATTACATGGTGGCAATTGGTGTGCTCTCTGTGTCACTAAGAATGGCATTGTGTCACCCACATGTCGAGCATTTTGATGTGTGGTATCACTTCAAAGAGGTGATTGAGAATGGACTGATCTCATAGGTTAAAAGCAGCATCACTCAGTCTTGTGGATGCTCTCAGTAAGTGTTTCTTAAGGGCATAACATCAGGATTGCATTCAGCGAGGAGTTACGTAACTCAAAGAATCTTTGTTGGTCATTTATTTTAAGCGGGATGGTTGTTGGTGATAGAGGCTCCCAGGGCTCTCCAAATGTAAAACCTTTGTACATAAAAGTTTTACGTGCTTATCCTTTATAGCCTTTTTAGAAAGCTTGATATCTTAACATGATTTTTTTGGTCACATTTGATGCACTTATAGGTATCAAGTACTTTTAGTGTTCCTGAACCGGTGGCTAGTGCCAACTCGTCAAAATGACCGAGATTAAACCTTTGACAAAACTAGGTGCCCCAAAGTCATCCGGTGTTTATTTTGCCTTGACTATTTGCTGACACATGCTGTTTCTGTGTCAACGCTCTCTTTTCTGTCCCAGCTAATGGGTCAAATTTCAATGCCTGCACAAAGCATCTCGACTGGGACCTCCTGGTGGCCTCAAGACCTCTAACCCTCTCTCTTGTTTATTCCTCGCTTGTGAGAAAGTGTGTCCATGAAGCTTATTGGAAAGTTAGATAATGAGCTAGTTTTTCTGCAGTATACATTTTTGTTATCGTAGGCATTCAATCCATCATTCCAGTGCTAACATTAAAAGATTCTGTCTATTTTCCTAGAATATCAATTTGTTGTTACATGCTTCTACAGTCTGTTCATCTTTATATTTTGAGGGTATATCACCTCTGCTTTTGTAGCAAAGTAAGCTGTATTGTATTTCATGTTTACAAGAATTCTTTTTAGGAGAACCTTCCTTTTTTGCAGAGCTCACTGTTGGAAATGTAGTTCGACGTGTTTTACATATTATTAGAGAGGAGGAGGCATCACTTGAATTAAAGTCTTTGGCTGATGTTAACAACACTATTCTCAGTGATGATGAAGAAAGTGAAGATGCTAGTAGCTTCTCAGCAGCTGTGGTTGCTGCTGCAAATAGAAATGTGCTAAGGGCACCTTCATTGCATAACCTTCTGGAATCCCTGCCATCCTCTGTAACTGCAACTTGTAATGCTTCATCTGGTGGTGAATCTGAGTGCAAAAGCAAATGTGAGGAATTTTTGGCTCCATTGGACTTGACAAGTTCTCTCAATGTGTAATAGAATGAAGTTTTGTTGATGCAGCTGGAGAAAAAAATTCGAAAGTATGGAGATTAAAGCATAGTGTTATTGAAGGGATTAATGAATTGCTACAAGAAATTGATAGCTATCATGCTCAGGTGGCAGAGCAGGCACTTCAACACATTCATCACAAGTACTAACTTCTTATTCTATGGCTTTAGATAATGGAGCAGGTGGTATGTGCTCTTATAGAAAAGATTATACAGAGCCTTTAGTTTCTCTCATCTAGATTGTTACTCTGTTTCCCAGTGAGGTGATAATGACATGTGGGAGGTCACATGCAGTACTTCAGTTTCTTTTGGAAGCAAAGAAGAAGCGTACTTTTGAAGTCTTTGTGGCTGAGGGAGCACCAAGGTGGTATTGCAATGCATCTAAATTCTTGACACTTTGCTTATAAACTATGAAATTTGACAGGGAACTTTATTCCTGCCACTTTGCAGATACCAGGGCCAGACATTGGCGAAGGAGCTGGCAGATGCGAACTTACAAACTACACTTATTGCTGATGCAGCTGTTTTTGCACTGATATCCAGAGTCAATATGGTTAGTCTCTATGTTTTATTTTATATTATGTAAATGCTCTTAGTGTCTGGTTTTGAATATTAGGCTATATGTTTGTTTACAAGGTACATTCTTTTTTACAATTATATAGATGCAGCATTCAATGTCACTAGTGTCAGCTGTCCGAATCTGGGTGTTAGTAGGGGATATCGCAACCTTGGCTCAAGAAACAAAACAAAAGACATAATTCAGGCTATGGTGGTGGTGAAGGAGTAAAATGTAAATAAGTACTTTGTTGGAGGATCTTTCTCAAAGTTACGTGGGGACGTGTCCCCGGCTCCTAGGGATGCGAGTACTCTGTTCCCAAGAAGGATGGAGAAGGGACAGGCAGCCGAGACGGCAGCCATCCCCTCACATGTGTGTAAGAGCATTCCGTCCCGAGAACATGTCCTCGAGACATTTTCATGTGACAGATGAAATTCAGGATTGGACGGCTTGGCAAAATTTTTGGTTTCAACTTTGAAATTCGATATTTTTTTTTCAAATTTTTGAGGCCAGTTATAGTGCTTCCTTATGGACTTCTAGAGCCTTCTTTTAGCCCCGCACACAAGCATATGTAGAGCCATTTCAACTTATGAAACTCAGAATCTTCAACAATTGGCCATTCGTATACTCCGTCATGCTTACACCACAAGTTCGTAGTAAAAAAAATCGCACGATTTTTATTTTTTAAAAATCGTAAAAACCTCAGTTGTGATTTAAATCTCTAGGAACGAT
>CM035411.1:117122921-117150421 GCA_020310875.1 Ceratopteris richardii
CCTGGTGGCGGTCAAGGTTGGACAACCTCTCCTCCGGCACTATCTCGAACTTGGTGTAGTGCTAGCCAGAGCGTGAGTCAACGAGTCCCGTAACAGGCTCCCCTCCGCCGCCGCCGGCGGGGCATGCACGGGGAGATGCATGGGCGCAGCTACTGGGATCATGGTATGTCAGGTTCCAAAAGTGGTAGGAGATAGCGGCCCCCTACCATCCTCAAGATGTGGCGTAGCCATCGTATTCAGACATACGGGATTGAGTCTAGGGGCTGACAAAATGGTTGGAGCACGGGAAAATAACGATCTCCGCAAGAGCTTTGGGGGACTTCCTAAAGGCTCCGCCGCCGGGATCTTTTGCAAACCCCATGTCCGATATCGTATAGCAGAGACTAGTCGTATGGCGGGTATGAAGGGAAGCAGAAGCTTTCACCGAAAGAGAGAGATTGGATGGGTGAAAAAAAAGCTTTCGGAACATACAACCCAATGTCGCATTTTGAGTGAGCCCAATGTCGTCGTTCGGGCTTCTAAGTGCCCCAGGTCAACCCGCTGCTGGGGAGTTGGCTTCAAGCAGAGACGAAGGAAGGGAAGTCTAGAGTTTTCTGGTTTTACCAGAGTGGGTAAACCCCGTCATCTTTGATCGATGGGTTCATGAAACAGCGGATGAAAGTGTCGAGGGCCCCGTAAAACGTGTCGTGACATTAGAGCCTGAGAAAACTGGAAGGCCGCTACGCATAACTTCACCGAGGGACGAGGTCGTGTAGGAAGCCGTCCGAATAGCTCTAGAAGGCGTGTATGAAAGTACCTTTTTGGATGACTCGCGTGGGTCCGGGCCGAACAGAGTGTTACATGGGACTGGAGTTCATAACAAAAGAATGGGCAGGCCTCTCTTGGTTGTTAGAGCTCGACATCGAGAAAGGTTACGATTCCATTGATTAAGACATCCCATCGTATTCCATCAGGATGGAAGATGATGGGTTCATGCTTCTGTTAGACCGTCTTTCTGAGGCAAGTCTGATGGAGGGTGAGTGGAGAAAGCCTAGCCCGAAGAAAAGAGTACCGCTGCTGGGGAGTATCGTATCGCCCCCTCTATGTAATATCCACCCCCACAAGTTAGACGTGTTCATTGAGTCATTGGTTAGACAATATAGCACTACTGCCAAGGCCTGTAGGCTCCGCAAAAGGAATAGGGCATATCCTCCCGCCGTAGAGGCCAATCAGCATATTATGAAACGGAAAGAAATATCAATCGCGCAGTTATGGCCGGGCTAAAGCACAATTCATTATTCCCCTTACCTTCTTTTAGTTACTATGTCCAGCTACCGGTTTATTCTCATTTACATAATGACATTGAGCTCTCAGTGCCGCCGAGGCTACTAAATCGGCGACTTGATGCTTTGTACCAACTATTAAGAACTCCTTCCCTTTTGCCGCTGCATTGAACAACAAGTCATAGGTTTCAGCTAAAAGACGAGCCGTTTGAGTTAGGTCAAGAATATGAACACCCCTGCGTTCTGTAAATATATAAGAAGACATCTTGGGATTCCATTTCTGAGTTTGATGCCCAAAGTGGATTCCCGCAGCCATCATTTCTTCTAAATTAATATCCCGATTTTTCTGTTGCATTGTCCCCTCATTTATAAAAAGGAATGTGAATTCGTTTCATTTTAACTAAATTTAGTAAATTCTTACAATCCATTGGTCGATGTTCTGACTCATACTACAGAAAAAGTTTGTATTTAACTAACTGATTTTTACCACATTTCAGGAGGAAGGCAAGAAAGAGATCGATGGAGTTCTTTCTGAATTTCCACACTGGAAATTAACACTTTAGTTTTATGGTAACCGCTCATATTCCTTTTGATCTCCCATTCTGAATTCTTAGTATCTGCCTTTGCCTCATACGACTCTTTTTTCTTATTTACTATTAGTTGACAAACAATTTCCGGACTACCTGTTCCAATGGGAACAAGGTCGCCAAGAACTACATTTTCTTTCAAACCTCTCAACCAATCAATTCGGCCACAAAGAGCAGCTTTAGCTAATACCCGAGTAGTTTCTTGAAAACTAGCCTCTGCTAAAAAACTAGTAGTACTGAGAGATGCCTTTGTCATGCCCAATACAATTGGCTCATAGAAAATCGATTTTTTTAATACACGATTCATACGTTCCGCTTGTGACAACTCAATAAGTTCGCCGGGAAAGAAAACATTTGTTACCCCATCTTCGGATGCTACAACCCTTGACGTTAATTGTCAAACAATAATTTCTAGATGTTTATCGGATATTTGTACTCCTTGAGATTCATAAACTCGTCGAATTTGTTCGATTAAAACTAGTTGGCAATGGCCCATGCTTCTTTTAGCGCCTACAAAGTGACTCCAAAGATTTCCAATTAATTTAATAATACTTCGACACCATTTTTCAAAAATATGGTCGATTCCAGTAGGAATCGAAGCAATGGAACGAGATTCCAGGAGTTGCTCAACCTTTGGGAGACCCTGAGTAATATCCCCAGATTTTAACCTATCATAAGGCAATGTCATTAAAGTCTCTCCTTCTTCGATAATGTCGCCAGAAATCTTGTGAGGATTTGCACCTCGGGTTGCCAAAAGAGTTTTAACCGTTCGTAGTAATGAGTAATTTTCTCGGATGGCTATGATCTGACCGGACTTGAAACATACAATACTAAGCGCGCGTAACGGTCAACTTTAGCTCCATAAGGTGCTAAAGTTGACCGTAAAGGAGCGGAGCTAATACCTTAAGTAAACGTAAACGGTCAACGGTATTAGCTCCAAGTTTAGCTTAGCTTCGATGAACACCTTTTTTTTCCAGATTTCAGTTCTATATTATTATAGTAGTACCTAGAGGAGAGGTCTTTTGGTCGAAGTAGATCCCCTTTTTAGTTTCTTCAAATAGAATAGCAGAAGGTAATTCGGGAAGATCTCTTCCCAAACTACCTGTACAAGCCCCTTACAGGGCATACAGCTGTCTAGATGCATGCCAAAATTCAATATTGAATAGATTGAATTGACGGGACCATTTTCTAGCATCCTAGGCTTTCTCTTTTTTTGCCTGCATCTGGCTGGCTTTTTCAGTCTTTTTCAAGAAGAAGAAAGAAATTGGCAACGTCATTCTGCGTAGGGATAGAGCGAGTTCTAGTCGTAGTAGAATAATCCCTTGCTTGCATGCATGGGGTCTATAAACATAAACGTCAGTGTGAGTGACCACGCCGCTTATTCGGCTGCTTTCTTTCTTCGATGACGGCCTATAGATAGGAGATGTATTAGGGCCCATTCCAACCCCCGCGATTACTAGAAGCTGGCTCTTAACGGGACCATTTTCTAGCATCCTAGGCTTTCTCTTTTTTTGCCTGCATCTGGCTGGCTTTTTCAGTCTTTTTCAAGAAGAAGAAAGAAATTGGCAACGTCATTCTGCGTAGGGATAGAGCGAGTTCTAGTCGTAGTAGAATAATCCCTTGCTTGCATGCATGGGGTCTATAAACATAAACGTCAGTGTGAGTGACCACGCCGCTTATTCGGCTGCTTTCTTTCTTCGATGACGGCCTATAGATAGGAGATGTATTAGGGCCCATTCCAACCCCCGCGATTACTAGAAGCTGGCTCTTAATGCCATAAATATCAAGAAAAGCAGCACAGCCCGCTTCGCCTACGCAAGTCCTTTGCAAGCAAGCTAAGGCGGCCTATCGAATCAAACAAAACAAAGAAAGTCAACAGAATGTAAATTGATTGACCGTTATCGCTTCATATCACCATTTATAAGCCGTAGCTTACTTCGACCCTTTCTATTTTCTATAGAATCCCTGGAGCTTTCCTAGCCGCTGTGTTGCTTGTTGGTATTTCCCTCTTGAAGGTTGGTCATCTTAGCCTCACTTTCGAGAATCGTTATTAATACGCTTTCTTTGTTATAAACTATTCCTATAGGGGGTTTCTAGGCTTCATAGTTGTTACTTTCTTAACTTTGTCTTATTACATGAGTAATGGGGTTTGTTACCTATGGTGGGATTCGGGTCTTGTTTCAGATCTAAAAGAAGTGCATACTTCCGGAATTCCGATGTTATTTCGTGCCTACTTTTTGGCCTTCCTAACACTTCTCCGAGTCTTGTTCTCGTGAAGGGAGCGAGCCAACTCCCTCGCCTCGGCGTAGAATAGAATAAGCCCGGTAGCTAGCCCAACACTATGAATGAACTGCCATGATTACCGAAGACGGAGAGGTAATGAACAGAAACAGATATGTCGGTATCAGGATCTAAAATTCGTCGTTAGATGAGAGAAAATGTTTGGCACAAAAAACTCAATCCGAGAAAGAGAGCCCTTATTTGGGAGTGGGGATTTTCCTTCCTTTGAAGAGATAGCCTTTTGAAACAAAGAAACTCGTGGAAAAGAAGGAAATTGGGGGGGCATCTGACCAACCTAATTTTGAGGTTCTGTTCACTCCGGAAAAGACCCTTCGAAAGATGAAAATCTCGACAAGATTTCTCCGACAAATCATATGCTTCGCGAAAGCTGTCCCTCTTTTACGGATTACCCATGAAAGGAAAGATATAGAAGCTTAACCCGTTACTAAAAACTATTAAAGTATTTACGCTCTATATATATATATATACATATATGTATATATATATATATATATATATGTTTATATGTTTATATATATATATATATATATATATATATATATATATATATATACATATGTATGTATGTATATATACATATATATATGTATATGTATATATATATACATATGTATATATATATATATGTATATATATATATATATATGTATATATATATATATATGTATATATATATATATATATGTATATATATATATATATATATATATATATATATATATATGTATATATATATATATATATATATATATATGTATATATATACATACATACATATATGTATATATACATACATACATATATGTATATATATATATATATATATATATATATATATATATATATATATATATATATATATATATATATATAAACATATAAATATATATATATATATATATATACATATATGTATATATATATATATATAGAGCGTAAATACTAAAACCAATAGTTAAGCTAATACCAGGGCCGAAGGGTTAAGCATTCGCTGTAGCCTATATATGTATATATATATATATACATATATGTATATATATATATATATATATATATATATATATATATATATATATATATATATATATATATATATATATATATATATATATATATATATATATATATATATATATATATTTTTGGAACCTTCATTGTGCCAGCAATTACACTTGGGTTACACACAGCGTGAGACTGCGCTACAAGCTTGCATATAAATTGTATGCATTACAAGCTTGTAAAGGAGCACTGGTGGTGCTTTTAGGGAGTTCCTCAGAAAAGTGAAGAAACCAAAAAGGATTGCAGCTTGCCATGAACATGATCAACGAGTTTCATTTACAGTTTGCTCATTATATGGTATTAGCACTTAGTGTGAGCTCATGGCCCTTATCTTTAGAGAGAATCAAATTGCTGTTGATTATTCAGTGTCGGAAGTGCAGACTGTTGTGGCTAGTTAGAACCTGCTGTGCATGGATAAATCTTTTAACCATGACAAACTATATATATATATATATATATATATATATGTGTGTGTGTGTGTGTGTGTGTGTGTAGATGTGGATGTGGATGTGGATGTATATGTATGTATGTATGTATGTATGTATTTATATGTGTATATATATATGTGTGTGTGTGTGTGTGTAAATATATATATATATATATATATATATATATATATATATATATATATATATATATATATATATATATATATATATATATATATATATATATATATATATATATATAGATAGATAGATAGATATATAGATTGATAGATAGATAGACATAGACATAGACATAGACATAGACATAGAGAGAGAGAGAGAGAGAGAGAGAGAGAGAGAGAGAGAGAGAGAGAGAGAGAGAGAGAGAGAGAGAGAGAGAGAGAGAGAGAGAGAGAGATTTATTATATGTATATGTGTGTGTGTGTGTGTGTGTGTGTGTGTGTGTGTGTGTGTGTGTATCTATCTATCTATGTATCTATATAGATAGCTCTTACCCCTGCTAGGTCATATGGCTGTACAGTTATTTTCATGTGTTAGTGTTTTGGTCATTGCTGTGTGACAGGTCTTCTGGTGTCTAATTGTAATTAGGGTTATCTTCACCTGTTGGTGCATTGAAGGGTTTTCTGGAAAATTGCCCTTTCCTTTGTTGCTATTGTGTGATCATTAACATTTGCTCTAGCCACAGTTCTTGCCTTTTCTACAGGAGTCTTCCCCATCAAAATCCATCTTATTCCACATGCTGGATTGCTGGCCACTGTTGGGGAGTGTGAAGTGATCAACAGTCTAATCCTTCTTGATCTTGAGTCCGTCTTCTCTTTCAAAGTTGCATACCCTGTTTAGGAGGACATAGCACTTGGCTCTTGAGGTGGAGAAATTGAGGGAAGAGTGTACCTACACTGTTCTGAAAACAACTGAGGGTAGTCTACCCCATGCTTGTGGTGATGAAGCTCTGAGATATCAAGGAGCCTATGCACTTCTGGTGATGAGGCTTTTGTTATGCACTTGTCTCAGATTGTTCTCCTGTCATGCTTATTTGAATGCTATGCTTTGTTATAGAAGATGTTCTTTTGTTTTGTGTGACGAGGGTGAGGTGTGATACTTTGTGATGCTGTTTATGTGTTGCAGCACTCGTATTCTCCAACCTTGGCTGAAGATGAATGTTGTGGTTGCTTTTCAGGTTGTTGTTGGAGCGCATGCAGTTATGGCAGATGGAGGGGTTATGGTGCCTGTTGGCCTTCACATGATAGCTCTTGCTGCTCGTCGTCACACAATTCCATTTGTGGTACTTGCTGGCTTGCATAAGGTAGGTACATATCAGCGGTACACAATGTCAATAAGTAAGTGCATTTTGAATTTGAGCTATTTTTTATACATTGCAGCTTTGTCCCCAATATCCTCAGAATCCCTATATTTTTATGAATGATATGAAGTCTCCCTCAGATATTATCGATTTTAGCGACATTTCAGACTGCTTAGATGGGGGCATTGGCAGCCCTAGTTTGCAAACAGTAAATCCAACATTTGATTTTGTCCCGCCTGACCTTGTCAGCTTATTGATTACTGACATGTAAGCTTTTTTGCTTTTCCTTCTTTTAAAAAGTTTTGTGCCCCTTGGCTTTTTGTTTTCTGTTCTTTCTTGTGTTGGTAGAGTAATCATGAATATGTGTGGGTACAGATGGTTGTGTGGAAAACATGCATCCGTTTGTGCCTGTGTGTAATATTACTCATGAAAGTCATAGTTGACTAAAAGCTCCTGCCAGTGTGTGTTACATGCACGTTTCTCTCTTTTGCATGTCAAGGTATATTCATCTTCTACACTTAGCTTGTGAACATCTGCATGTGCAATGTAATTTTACACATCCCTAACAGATTTCAACTGTTGCCTTAATTTTAGAATATCCTTAAGTGTACTTACTTTTGTATTGTTTTTGTGTTTTTTCTTTTAAAAGTGGGGGGCACACTCCATCATATGTGTACAGGATTGTGGCAGAGTACTACAGTGCAGAAGATTTTGTACTTCGATGAACATGCATTTCCTCAATTTTATGCTCACATCATTTGCCTTGTACATGAGAGACTGGCTAAAGATTTGCCATACAATTTTGAAATTAGGATAAATGACAACCCATTTGGGTTCTACAGTGCCTATTGCAGAGCTGGGTCAAATTTTGTCATGAGTTGTAACTGAGGCTAGCTTCTTTACGAGTAACAATTGTAATAAGGCATAACATGTGTGATATATGCGTTTTTCTGAGTAATCTTTTGCTTATTGGAAATTTGTTCATTGGTATTTGCTATGGGTGAGAAAAGTTTGGTTTGTGTTTGTCATTTCCTTTTGAACCCAAGGAGATAATGAGGACTACTGCTCAAGCAGTGTACAAGGGACTGATATCTGTTTAGTGGTTTCGTTTTGTGAAATATGAATTATTGATGCATTCCTGGGAATAATTTGGGCTGTGTCTGTCTTTCATTCCTTTTCGAATCTAAGGAGATAATAGGCACTAACCACTCGAGCACTGTTCATCATTTGCCTTGTACATGAGAGACTGGCAAAAAATTTGCCATACAAATTTGAAATTAGGAGAAATAACAATTTATTTGGGTTCTACAGTGGCTATTGCAGTACTGGGTCAAATTTTGGCATGAGTTGTAACTGAGGCTTGCTTCTTTATGAGTAATCTTTTGTATAAGGCATAACATTTGTGATAATGCGTTTTTGTGAGTAGTGTTTTGCTTATTGGAAATTTGTTTACTGGTATTTGCTATGCTATGGTGAGAGAAGTTTGGGCTGTGTTTGTCATTTCTCTTTGAACCCAATAATGAAGACTACTGCTCAAGCACTGTACAAGGCTCTGATATCTGTTTAGTGGTGGTGTTTTGTGAAATCTGAATTATCGATGCATTCCTGAGAATAATTTGGGATGCATCTTTTATTCTAAGGATATAACGGGCATTAACCACTCAAGCATTGTACAAAGAACTGAATTTGTCCAGTGCAGTGTTAAATTCCATGCATCTTTTGTGAAATGTGAGTCCCACCCCCTTTGAATGTATTCTTTTGACAGATTCTTCTGTAGAGAAACATACTCCTTTTCATTGTACGAACTCTAGAGGATGTGGCAATATTCCCTCGCGAGGAAACATAGACCCCTTTCTCAGTCAAGAAACTTAATGTACGATTCTTCGAATTTTGATTGTTGGAATTAAAGATTGGCCTGTTGTCATGACTTTTTCATTCTCAATGCGTGGATTAGCCTTGCATTTATCTGTTTGGACACTTAGGTTTTCGATAACAAGCTGTTCAGAGTGCTTCGGAACACACCAAATTTTTTCGATAACCCTAGATTAAGATGAGAGATTTATACGTCCTTTGTATCTCTCCCCATTTTTTGTAACTTCTCTTATAATCGAGTATGCCCACAAAATTGGGATGCACATCTTGCATAGAAGTATGGTCGTATTTTTATCCTTACTTACTGTGAGTGCAGCGAACGGCCAAATCAAATCATATCATTACTTACTATTATGTGTAGGAAGTTTGTGAGGAGAGCAGAAGATGTTTCACGATCTTTATTAGCACATGAATTCTTCTAGCTGTTTCAACATGTTGCTGTGCACGCTTCTTCATAAACATGTTTCTTGCATACAATCGTGTAATGTGAAACTTCTTGCAATATGAGATGTACATGAAATTTTCTATTGGTCATGTCTTTGCCTTGCGGAAGCTTTAGTTTCAAAGACATCCTTTAATGATATCTCGTGAGTTATCTTTTGGGTTGAATTGAAACATTATAAACTATGTGATATTCTGTTCGTTAACAAATTTATTTTAGTTAAGACTTCTTGTATCTAGCATGCTATGATTTCTTCCTCCAATGATCATCAATACCTGCTGAATCCATGTTCATCCTTGTGGAGGTCAATCTATTATGTTAATGGTCTTCACGTGAACTTTCAATAGTTCGCATCCTTGTTGAATGCTCATTTTTAATTTGATACGTTGATGACACAGGGGTTTACTATGCTGAAGAGGTCTTGTCCATTCAAATCTCAAGGTCATAGCTGAAGAATTGCTTAGTGATTAGCACATTCTAATGTGAAGAAGTGCAACAAGGTAGTGAATGATTAACCAAGTTAAAGTACCACTAAGCTTTATGGGACAATCAATCAATTTGCTTTGCATTCTGAAATGGTCGTTAAGAGTATAGTTCTTTTGGGTCTTTTTTAAATTTTGACTCTCAATACCCGTTGTCCAGGAAATATTTTATCGTTGTTGACATGTCATTTTGGTGTATATAAATAAATATATATATATATATATATATATATATATATATATATATATATATATATATATATATATATATATATATATATATATATATATATATATATATATACATACATACATACATACATACATACACACAACCCCCCCCCCACACACACACACATGCATGCATCATTCATTCATTCATACATACATACATACACACACACACACACACACGCACATGTGATGTATTGGTTAAGATTTACATGTATACCATAAAGCCTCTTGGTTGAGCGATTTTTGCTCTTAAAATTGTGAGAATGCCATTGATTGACATTGTGGCCAAATATTAGCCCGTGATAACTAAAAGTCTTCCCTACTAGGTGTATGGTATTATCTTGTTATTGTAATAGTTAATTTTTTAAAGAGAGAATAGAGGACATAATCTCTGTTCAAAAATAAGGAAGACTTTTTTTCGATCTACAATATAATGTTATAGATGTTCGAAGGCTAAATCAAGCAAATGGTTTGCACATGTTTGAATTTGATTGTTGATTATCAAGTTATGTCCTAAAAACTTTTAGGAAGTTTGCAAAGAAGCATATAGATTGATGGTTCATTCACATCATATTGCAAGTGATGATAATTGAGAGAATAATGCTTCTCCAAAATATGGTAATACCTTAAGGTCTATATTTTTTAAAGTGAAATTTGCGATCTCTCTCTGCCTTTTCATCTTCAGCATGCTCATTGGAGTTGAAGGTAGTGCACAATGATAAATACAATGATAGAGTAGTTTCAGTATCTTTTTAAATGTTATAAATGAATCCATAATCGAGAAAGATAGAAGACACTATAATAAGATTTCATGAGACTCTTTTGAGATTGCTAGACGAATGACTCATAATATTGTACCCCTACTCAAAATTGTTTATATTATTTGTTTCCCTTCTCATTTTCAAGTTGGCACCAAAAGAGTAGGGTAAATTTTATAAAAGATAATACCAGATAGTACATTGCATTTATGTGTCTAATTATCCACTCTTAAATGTTGTTATAAGATTCCTCTCTTATTATCAATGTCATTCTCACCTACTTTGTTGGAAGATACCTGAAGGCCTTCATCTACAAAAGAAATCAATGTTATCAACCTTTTTAGTGGTGGATTCCTTTAGCTTCCACAAGAGCTACACCTATTCTTTCATTATTTTGTGTACATAGAAGCCTCCATTAAAACACACTTACCTTTAAGCGTGTATTCTCTACTATGTGACATCTGCAAATTAAATCTTCCCATGCTTTGAGATCCTAGTGTTCTCATCCACCTTCGTGATCAATGCATTTTCATCTCATTTTTTTTGGGAGTGGTGAGAACCCTTGAAGATCTTACGGTTGTTATCCTTTTATCCATCTTCACTTCTATTATTTTTTGAAGATTCAATGTCTATAATTTTTTTTGAAACCTTGAATTTATTTAAAAAGCTAAAAATTTAGAGCCAATGGGGATGCAATATCATCACCAATCACTTGTTGTTGAACCTAATTTTTTTTCTCTTATTGCACCACTTGAATCTCCCTCGCCTTTATGCATGTGCTGCTTACATTCAGATGAGATGCAAGAAATTTCTATATGTATGAAACCATGAAGAGAATATTGTTGAGAATAATATGTAAGACTTAAATACAAGTAGGCGAACAATGAGATATGTTAGAGTATGAATTTTTCAATGATGAAAGGCAATTGACACGACTATGTGCATGTTTATATACGTCAATCATCTCCCAAAATGGATCTTGTATGTTGGAAAATAAATAATTAAATATTAAGGGATTCAAGAGTTCTATGAGATGATATAACTCTCATTAAACTTTCTTCATAATATGGAGACACATTCTTATCTCTTTCTAAACATCTTCATGGAGATATTTTTTTCATTATCTTATTCAATATCTTATTCAACTTAAAGAGGGAAGGTGCATGACCAATTCCTTCTTTTTATCCTTAAAAAATGAATGAATTGATATGATTGATGGTCAATGAAAAATAATTTGATACTAAAAAATAAGTGAGATCATCCCTTTATGCCAAAACAATCACAATTACTAATTTCAATCGTGTATTTAAGGATGGAAAATTAGGGTCCAAAAAGATGAAAATAGTCACATGTCAAGGAATTTATTTACTATTTTTGGCAATTTTTTAAGGAATTCTCCATGCCATTTTTATTTTTGTGTAACTTGCATAATCAGCATTAAGGATTGAGTACATTTGTTAGGGCATAGATCTTGGGAAATTAGACTCTTTGTTCAACATTCATGAACTTTAAGTGATGATGTTGATTCTATACGTATCTCAAAATCTAATCTCATTAGTATCATCCTTAGAAATATGGACATAGTGGGACTCCATCACAATGTCTATGCTATGAGATCTAAAGACTATCAGGATCAAGAAGAGGCTTTTCTTACATCCTAACCAACATATTTCGTAGCCTTGGGATAGGGTATACTTACTATCTATGGACTTGATTCTACATCCATATATTCTAGCATGCACAAGCATAGTCTCAATTCTCATGACTTCATCTGTTGTACGTCTACCATCTGTCCCTGCCTACTTGAGTTAACTTAAGTTCACTCAACTTGCATGCTTCAAAACGGTTCTACAGGGGGGCCTTGGAAAAATAAACTCCTATGCATCACATGGAAAGTAAAGCCCAAAGCCTCTTTGGAAGTTGTTAGCTTTCTTAATTCCTTAGGGAATTAGCTTCTTGAATATAACAAAGCCACATTGTTTCAATCTTTGAAATCGCATTTTTAACTTGTTAGACAAATTTTGTTCTTCTATTTTGTGTAGAAAATTCAGGAATAGGATTGTTTAACATCTTAAGAGAATGCTTCGCACGAAACTCTTTGCATATGAACTATTTGCAAATTTTATGGAGTACCTTTGGAAGGTAATCTTAAACTTGAATGATGTTTTCTATATGATGAAAATAGGTTTTTGATAGGTTCGACTATTCTAAATCTTAGATCTATTTTTTTCTTGACAATTAGTTCAAAGAAGTAACCAAAACCTAGCTTTATTTTTGGGAGTTCATGTCGATGTGAGATAGAGTATATAGGTACTAGCTGTCATGATTGAAGTACTATTGAGAGCCACCAATAGACATGGCATAAACCTAAGACATATAAATGACTTGCAACATGAAATTACGAGTTGGAAGACAAGACACACATATTGGTCATGAATGATGCTTAGCAACTCTGATAAATAGGTCGATTGGGAGGAAATTGCAACAAGAACTACAACAAATAAAGGCAAAGTAGGCTATGCCGTACTCAAGGATAGAGCCATTAAAGAAAACAATACACAACCTCATGTAGGAAAATAACAAGATAAAAAATGACCCCATCTACTAGTCGACCATGGTTGCCAAGTTATCCCCAGGGATCTGGTCTTCTGCCTGCTTGCGATTTCTGTGGGCTTTGGTGTATCGATGGAGCAGCGATGGGGTTGGGTCCTGTCCAAACTAGACAAAAACGGGTTCCCAAAATTCAATGGTCTACTTGCATCAACTGAAAGGATTGGGGGGTCTGGACATTATGGATATTCAAGGCATGGTTGACAAATTGGCGGCATAATGGATCATCAAGGCTTGGTGCAATTGTGAGACCTCTTGGGACAAGTTTATTTTCAGGAACAAGAACTTGTGGGCCTCCTTGGTTGGAAGGACTTGGGCCTCCTTAACCTTTTATTCTCCCCAATTCTAGTCTCCCCTAAAGGCTCAAATCTTGTGCGCTTCCTGTGGAAGAGTTGAAACAATTTGTCAAAATCAGAGAAGATTGGAAATGGGCAGTTGGTATCAGACAAAATGACTCAATCTAGTTTCTGATCATGGGCAAAGGGTGTGGCCCCCTTACAACCTCCAAGTTGCTAAGAGGCTCTGGAACAAGGGTTTCAGACATTGAGAACACCTCTCAAAACAAGAAACTAGCCAGTGGATCAACTTGGAGGACATAGAACCTCGAATAAGAGGTAACTACGAAAAATGGACTCTCCATCAAAGCAGATGCTCCACCTGGGGACTTTCAAAAACCCGACTCCTCATTGGATGGAATCCACCATACCATGAGGGTCTTATCTCGCACAACGGAAATTCCTTTTCCAAAATCCCTAGAATCAAGGTAAATATGGACTGTCATATCACACTTAACATGAAGTGGTGCCTGACTTGGACAAGGCTTCGTTGGGATTTGAAGTTCATGTCTATTTGGCATCCCCTCATCTAGATCAAAAAGTGGGTTATCATGTGGCAAATTCTCCATCGTGGTATCTAGACCAATCTAAAGGATAGAAAAATTTGTGGGGCTCCGCCCTAGTGCAAGCAATTCCATTGCAGCATTGAGGACCTTGATCACATCTTCTTTGCATGTCCTAAGTCTCTCCTGCTATGGTGGACACTTGGGAATATTTTGAGACTACAGGATCAAATCAATTGGGCCTCCTTACCTTTTATTCTCCCCAATTCGAGTCATCCCTAAAGGCTCAAATCTTGTGTGCTCCCTACGAAAGAGTTGGAACAAGTTCAAAAATTTTACCAGAATCAGGGAAGATTGGAAATTGGCGACTGATATCAGACAAAATGACTCAATCTAGTTTCTCATCACGAGCATCAGGGGCGTGCCCCCTTGGAACCTCCAAATTTCTAAGAGGCTCTAGAACAAGGGTTTCAGACATTGGAAACACCTATGGAAACAAGAAAGTAGTCAGTGGATCAACTTTGAGGACATAGAACCTGAAATGTATTTACATCATTTTTCATAGTGTTTGTAGTTCAATTAAGTGTTTGACATAGCCCTACAAGTAGACTTGGACTATTTCTAATGCTGCCCATTTTGATTGAACAATGCCAACATTTTTGTATATTAGAGCTCAACGAGAACTCATTTTTGTACACTTTTTATTTTTTTGTGATCAATGAAGAGCTCTTATTGAAATAATCCACTAAAATATATTATTGCTTAACACTTTGCAATCTCAACTCCAAAATTTCCACTTTTCTCTTCCATTCATCTTCTCTTTTAGGATCTTCTTGTCGGTCTCCATGCCTCTTATTGGGGACATACTTGGTTAATGATTTGCTGGTTGTTGATTGCCCACTTGAAGCCAATAAGTAACTCTTTTGAAGCTTGCATATCTACGATGAAAAATGATCCAAAAAAATCTCTTGGATTTGGGTAGGTTCATCTTGGACAACAAACTTTGCATCCACACCGATGAAGGAAAGATGGAATGGGAAATTGTGCCTTGAGATGTTGGATCTATTTTAGTCTTGGATTCATTCCAAGGGCGTCTAAAGCCAATCTTAAAGTGAAACTTTCAATTGGTGGAAACCATCAAAGTTAGCTAGAACTTGTTTGAAGGATTAAAACAATTTGATAAAGTGGGATCTCCTTAAGATAGATGGGAGTAAAGAAAGACAAAACAAGATTTTCTTAAATTGTTCCCAAGAAAACCAAACCATGGAAAGTGGTACTTAAGTCTTTTGGAAGGTATAACCAAAAGCTATACCAAATTCTTAAAGATATTCTCTAGATCTAGAATCTGAAAAGCATGAGAATCTTAGGCTTGAGAAGAGGGGAAGATCTCAGGAATTCCCTAGGGCAAGCTATGAGTTTTGAAGATCAAGAAAATATATATTAAGATAAAGACTAAGTATTGATCACTTTTTCTTGATGAAAAAGAATTGATAGAACTTGGATCAAGGGTATCGTGATGATTGCAAATGGTACCATGAACCTTTTTTTCCATATTAATATTACTTGGATCAAGATTCTCCAAAGACTAGAAATAAAATCATAGACGTATCATGAAAAGTAAAGTTTTAACTCTTAAGTATAGAGTTCAAAAAAGGATTAGATCTCAAGAAGGTATTTCCAATATGAGATATGAAGATGTAAAAAGGGTCAATTCAGTTTCACTCTCGTTAATGATTTCGACTTTGTAAACTTGCATAGTATTTCTCTATATCCACCTATAGATTGAATTTATTATTTGTTGTCATTTCTTTGCATGACAAAGCTACACAAGAAAATCACATTATAACTAAAGGTTCATGGACAAGGAAAGAAGAAGAAGAAGAAGAAGAAGAGAGAGAGAGAGAGAGAGAGAGAGAGAGAGAGAGAAGTTCGCTTTACCTTAAAAATAAGAGTTTTTTTGAAACTTGATCATGGAATTACGCTTGAAATATTGAAATGAAGAGCACGCATACCCTAAGGATCTTTTGCATCGCGATTCACACGAGATCCGAAGTGGACACACAAAGAGTCTTCTGATGTTTGCCACCCAGCCATCGTCCAAGCCTCTCTCTATTGCATGAGTCTCATTCCAAGAATCCTTCTATTTAATTCTTCTACCCTCTAATATCATATAGTGAGATATACATATGAATTTTATGTGACATTTCCTTCCCCTTAAAAACATTTTCATCCTCGAAAATGTAAATGAAATGTCTGTAATGGTAGAAGAAAGTGCTCAGACTCGCCTAAACCCCATGTACTTTATGTACATGGTCATCTCTGTGTGTGTTGTTTCCCCATATTCTTCCTCTTAAGAAGTCTCATATGAGATCATCTCAAAGGTGGGAAACCATCTAAGTGGTGCCTACTATCTCCCATATATACTCAACTTCCACACTATCACTCCCATAATATATAACATCCTCAGAATGACATAAGTCCATATGATGTTTACTCTATGGAGTATTAGTAAGAAAAGCAAGTATAAAATGCCAAGCTTATAGGCTTCACCATATCATAATGGAGATAGTAAACCATAAAGTCCTATCAAATATAGAACAAAGTCCCATAAAAAGTGACTGCAAACCCATCTAAGACTAAATGATAGATTGCCCTCATACCACTCTAGGTCGTCCCTAAGTACCCATCCTCCTAACTAATGTTTACACATCATGCTCATGATATAACACCAACTAAGAGTTTGGTACCTCAATAGGTTAGATATCTCCCTATCTCTTAGAAACCCTAAAGAGAATAGTCATAACTATACTCCCAGTCCCACTAATGTCAATAACTAGATCATCTCATCTACTCAAAGACCATCATCGAAAATAAACATGACTAGTTCTCTCTAGATTCATCACATGAGACTCAATCTAACCACCATGATTAACTGACCTTCATCTTGTCTTTGATAGAAGAGTGCCACTTCTATCTAGACAACCAAAATGAGAAAGTGAAACTCTCTCCGTGTCTCTCTCTGTAATCCTTTCAAAGAAAAGGGCCATGGTAGTGGAATCTATTCCACTTTCCCTCTCCCTTTGAAAAAGTTTCATTTGAATTCAATTGGTCTACTCATCCATAATTGAGAACATGCACATAAGTTCTCCATATTTTTCCTTCCAAAATATTGGAGAAAGAGACTCCCATGCGAAGGAAAATTATATTGAAAAGTAGAATAAATGAATTCCTTCTAAAATATAAACTAAGAGAGGTTTTCTAAACACCTCTTCTGTCAAAAGGAAAACATACTCTATTCTTCTCCTATGAAGAAACCATATTTTCCTTTCCTTCTTTCTCTCTCAAAGAACAAGAGCTAAAGTGAGACCACTGAGCTAAAGTGAGATCTCTTCTTGATCTCTAAGCTAATTCCCACTTTCTTCTTTCCTTTAAAGAGAAACTTATGAATTCATTTGCTCCTCTCTTCCATGACTCATGGGGAAATTCTGCCTCTAGATGATGGATCTATTTTAGTCTTGGATTCATTCCAAGGGGGTCTAAGGCTAATCTTAAAGTGAAACTTTCAATTGGTGGAAACCATCAAAGTTAGCTAGAACTAATTTTAAAGATTAAAACAATTTGATAAAGTGGGGTCTCCTTAAGATAGATGGGAGTAAAGAAGGACAAAACAAGATTTTCTTGAGTTCTTCCCAAGAAAACCAAACCATGGAAAGTGGTACTTAAGTCTTATGGAAGGTATAACCAAAAGCTATACCAAATTCTTAAAGATATTCTCTAGATCTAGAATCTGAAAAGCATGAGCATCTTAGGCTAGAGAAGAGGAGAAGATCTCAAGAATTCCTTAGGACAAGCTATCAATTTTGAAGATCAAGAAAATACATATTAAGATAAAGACTAAGTATTGATCATTTTTCTTGATGGAAAAGAATTGATAGAACTTGGATCAAGGGTATCGAGGGGATTGCAAATGGAACTACCATGAACCTTTTTTTTTTCATATCAGTATTACTTGGATCAAGATTCTCCAAAGACTAGCAATAAAATCATAGATGTATCATGAAAAGTAAAGTTTTACCTCTTAAGTATAGAGTTCAAAAAAGGATTAGATCTCAAGAGAAATTTTCCAATATGAGATATGAAAAGGTAAAAAGGGTCAATTCAGTTTCACTCTTGTTAATGATCTTGACTTTGTAAACTTGCATAGTCTTTCTCTATATCCACGTATAGATTGAATTTGTTATTTGTTGTCATTTCTTTGGATGACAAATCTACACGAGAAAACCACATTATAAGTAAAGGTTCATGGACAACGAAAGAAGAAGACGAAGAAGAAGAAGAAGGGGAGAGAGAGAGACAGAGAGAGAGAGAGAGAGAAGTTGGGTTTACCTTAAAATTAAGAGTTTTTCTTAAACTTGACCATGGAATTAAGCTTGAAATGTTGAAATGAAGAGCACGCATACCCTAAGGATCCTCCACTTTCTAGGGGCTATATGTTAGTCCGCATTTCAAGTTTTAACCTTAGACCACACCATAGATCCCCAAGATAAATAATAAGCATTCTTAAGAGATCACAACTCACATTCACAATAAGCATTTGAAGTTAGAATGTATTTAGGTACATTCACATCACATGATGGAAGTGCAAAGGCCATGTTCACACATTAATATGGTGTTTCCATGTGAACTGCCCTCTTCTCATATGGTTGTAGTACATTGGCACTTGAATTCCTACTTCTTGCACGAAAGGGGAGCGAAAGGAGAGAAGAATTTTGAATCCCTCAACCAATCCACCCTAAAATAGTCCCACAATTAACACGAGCTTAATTAGGCGTGCTCTAGACTATGTGGTGGCATTGTTGCCATGCATAGTCAATTAAATGTATAACATGTGGCACTGCTCATTTAGGCATATTTAGATTGTGCAATGGTAATGTTGATGCACATTGATGGGTAAGTAACACATTTTGGTGAGTTCCAACCCTCTCCATCCAAGGTCACATTCCACACATGCATGGCATTTTTTAGAATAAAAAATTGGTTGCAATTGAACTCTTCATTTATCTTTTTCTTATTTAATCCCTTATGTTACTTGCAATGAGCAAAGTGGCTCATTATACAACAAGAAAATTTTCAGAATTAAGGTTTTTCATGTTGTTTTCTAGCTTTAACAAATGAACCATTGGCCTCTCTTAGGGGAAGAGGGTGGATGGGTTCAAATCTCGTTGGTTTTGCTAATAGGACACTCCTCATCATATGCTATGCATGTTAATACCGAGCTCCCTTTGAGGAATCGTTGTCCTTCGAGCACATTTATGTGTATGTGTATGTGTATGTGTATGTGTATGTGTATGTGTATGTGTATGTGTATGTGTATGTGTATGTGTATGTGTATGTGTATGTGTATGTGTATGTGTATGTGTATGTGTATGTGTATGTGTATGTGTATGTGTATGTGTATGTGTATGTGTATGTGTATGTGTATGTGTATGTGTATGTGTATGTGTATATGTATGTGTATGTGTATGTGTGTGTTTGTATTGTGTGTATGTGTGTATGTGTGTATGTGTGTGTGCATATGTGTATGTGTATGTGTAGAACAACCTAGAATCACACTTAACAAGAAGTGGTGCCTGACTTGGACAAGACTTCGTTGGGATTTGAAGTTCATGTCTATTTGGCATTCCCTCATCGAGATCAAAAAGTCGGTTCTCATGTGGGAAATTCTCCATCGTGGTATCTAGACCAAGAATCAAGGAAGATTGGAAATTGGCGACTGGTATCAGACAAAATGACTCAATCTAGTTTCTCATCACGAGCATCAGGGGCGTGCCCCCTTGGAACCTCCAAATTTCTAAGAGGCTCTAGAACAAGGGTTTCAGACATTGGAAACACCTATGGAAACAAGAAAGTAGTCAGTGGATCAATTTTGAGGACATAGAACCTCGAATAAGAGTTAACTAGGAAGAATGGACTCTCCTTCAAAGCAGATGCTCTGCTTGGGAACTTTCAGAAACTCGACTCCTCATTGGATGGGATCCACTGTTCCATGCACAATGGCGATTCCTTGTCTAAAATCCCTAAAATCAAGGTGAACATGCACTATCATATCATGCTTAACAAGAACTGGTGCCTTACATGGACAAGGCTTCATTGGGATTTGAAAATCTATCTATTTGGCATCCCCTCATTGAGATCAAAAAGCGAGCTCTCATGTGGCAAATTCACCATCATGGTATCTGACCAATTTAAAGACTAGAAATATTCGTGGGGCTCTACCATGGTGCAAGCGATCTCGCCGCAAGATTGAGGACGTGGGTCAAATCTTCTTCACATGCCCCAAGTCTCTCCTGCTATGGGGGACACTTGGGAATATTTTGAGGCTGTAGGATCAAATCACTTGGGCCTCCTTACCCTTTTATTTTCCCCAATTTCAGTCTCCCCTAAAGGCTCAAATATTGTGTCCTCCCTACGAATGAGTTGGAACAAGTTCAAAAAATGTATCAGAATCAAGGAAGATTGGAAATGGGCGGCCGGTATCAAACAAAATGAGTCAATCTAGTTTTTGATCATGGGCATCAGGGTTGTGCCCCCCTTGGAAACTCCAAATTGCTAAGAGGCTCTAGAACAAGGGTTTCAGACATTGGAAACACCTCTGGAAACAAGAAATTGGCCAGTGGATCAACTCGGAGGGCATAGAACCTGGAATAAGAGTTAATTGCGAAGAATGGACTCTCCCATTAGGGCAAAAAGTGAACCCTGCATGGGCCTTGTGAGGATCCCTAATTTTTAGGGATTAAAATTAATCTTGTGTGGTATTGAGGAAGAAAAAAAAACCACGAGTGGTTTTTAATTTAAAAATACTATTTCGAAGGGATCATAATTGAGTTTTTTGTTGTGTTGGATTCGCAGCTTTTAATAGTCGTTGGATATTATTGATCAATGCATGAGATTAACCAAGTTTTGTCTGGCAAAAAAGGACAAAATAGAGTGCTCAGTGTGTTTGGTTTGTGGGCATTTGAGGCCGTTAGATGCTCTCCATGGACGGATGTGATTGATAACTAAGTGTCTGGCATAAAACGACAAAACAAGGCAATCACATCAGTTGAAAGATGTGGGAAAAAAGAAGAAAAGAAATTTGAACTCGCTGTTAATTGACGGACGTCCGATTTCTCTCAGGAACGCATGCGATTGAAGTTTGGGTCTGGCAAAAGAGGACAAAAAGAGTCACATCATTGGAGGGAGATGGGGAGAAAGTAAGAGAGAGAGTATCGAAATCGACAGCAGATTCTCTATCCTCCGTTCGATGCATGAAGATCGGACGTATGGCATTCATCTCAGATTTTGCGTGGTTCGAAGTAGAATACAACCGTTGGATCTCTGAACATGTAATGGCCTAAAAACAAACTTTTCCTACATTTAATGCCATGGCTTTGGATCAATAGCCCATCCGACGGTGCACAAGTAAAGGCACGTTTGCCTCCTTATTTCAAGCTCCACCATTGGATATCCTCAATATCCAAGGGTAGAGATCAAACTACGATCAACGACTTCGAATTTTTGTCCACGAAACCACCAAGGGAGGAAATTTTGAATTTTTTGGCAGATTTTAGTGGTTTTGACTACTCCAAACCCATGGAAGCCTAGGTGAAGCCTACTTGATTGAGGCTCTAGACTGTGGCCACCACCCTCCTCTCATTGGTCCATCATTAATCACCCCTTAATCTAAAAGGCCCATGCAGGGTTCATTTTTTCCCCTAATGCTTCAAAGCAAATGCTCTACCTGGGAACTTTGAAGAACTCGACCCCTCATTGGATGGGATCCACCGTACCATGAGGGTCTTATCTGGCACAATGGCAATTCCTTTTTTGAAATCCCTAGAATCAATGTGAACATGGACTATCATGTCATGCTTTAAAAAAAATGGTTCATGACTTGGACAAGGCTATGTTGGGATTTGAAGTTCATATCTATTTGGAATCCCCTCATCGAGATCAAAAAGTCGGTTCTCATGTGGCAAATTCTCCATTGTGGTAACTAGACCAATCTAAAGGCTAGCAAAATTGTTGGGACGGCCTTGGTGCAAGCGATGCCGCTGCAGCATTGAGGACTTGGGTCACATCTTCTTCGTGTGCCCCAAGTCTCTCCTCCTATGGTGGAATCTTGGGAATATTTTGAGGCTACAGGGTCAAATCACCTGGAAGCAAGCGCAAGTTCCACTTGTGCTTTGTGGGATTTGCAAGCTATTAACCTCCTTTGTAACACTCTCTCGATCCGCAAGTTCTACCCCTACTTTGTGGGATTCGGGGGGTCCCAAGGGTAGTAGTCCCATTCACTTGTAACTTGTTCTTCCTTTTTAATTAAATTCTGGGAAAGTAGGTCAAGGCTGAACTTCCCTTTCGAAAAAAAAAGATAAAAAATGAGAATAAATAATCTTCCAGTATCCCTAGATATAGATGCTCCTACTCCATTAGAGCTTCAACCAAGGGGTCAACCTACAAATCACGATGAGTTCATCCAAGAGCATGACCAATTATGTCAAGGCAATCCAAGAAAAGAGACAAGTGGGATTGTAGCATTACAAGCACAATCAAAGGAGTTGCAAGAGAAAGATATAGAAAGTGCACAACAATTACCGACCTTAACAATATAGTAGACATTGCTCCATATTTACCAATGTCGAAACTAAAGCAAGGACAAAAACCAATGGAAAAACTAATAGCTAAAGTATGCATAGAAATGATGATAATAAAATTTCAATGACGAATGAGGTTTAATTTCTTAGACATCAATTAATCGAGGAGCTATGTGTGGGATTCAAAAATATAGTAGTTGACTCAAACTTCATAGATCAAATCGAAGGATCAAGGCTGAATAGAATATATATCCTCTATTTGCCACCTTTGGGGGCTATAAAGAGGAGCACACTAAAGGTACGAGGAGTACATGTTGCGTGAGCTCACACTCCAACTACACCCATAAAATTTCTCAATTCATTAGGCCCATATCAGAGAGTTTCTCAATAGAGCCCCTAAGCATCTACAATACAATCTGGTGTATCTCCCATCCGCAAGAAGAAGCATTGATGCTCAATACCAATTTATGAGAGAAAATCAGAAAAAACAAGGAGAAATGGTTAAATTACCCATTCATTATAGGTCCTCCAAAGAATACACCACCCTATGAACAATACATGTTGACTACTTTCAAATATTGGATTGATAGAACATGAAATGTGTCAGACCCCACATGTATGATGCTAAGGAAGCTTTTTATTATGATACAAACATGTTTTATTGCATTCAATGTTAGCTCCCAACCTAAATAGAGAAGGATTTTGGCATGGCAATTGATCCATGGTTTATAACCTCAAGCAAGTCCAGATTTCCAGAAGGACATGGCTCTTTATGAGAGAATGAGCGAATAACCTAGCCATTTTATGTAGAATTTTGAGGAATCTTTTCAAACAAGTTTTTTCAAATGGCATTCAAAAATATTTGGCGAGATAAATGGAGGATTTTTTACCTGACTATTGGTATCATAACTCATGCAAAGAAGCTATCCAAGCTACCGGACTCATAGGTACCACTACCTCATAAGATGGAATTGCATCATCACACAAGCTCATACGATGGAATTGCAACACATCTAGATGCATTGTTAAGGACGACAACATCTAAGATGGAGGAAAGTTTAAGCATATATCTAGTAAGAAGGCCACTTGCAATAAAGTTGGAGGTTGAAAAAAGGAGACAAAGTGATGTGAAGAAGAAGAAGAATTAAGATGACAAAATAAGGAAATTCTCCTTGAAAAGAAGCCACATTTGTGTAAGTATCCACTTTATAGGATAGAACCAATTCTCTCAACGTTATTAATTCTTTTAGTTCCCATGGACATGGAAAAAAGGTCCTCAAATGTATCTACATCATTTTTTATAGTCTATGTAGTTCAATTAAGTGTTTGACATAGCCTTACAAGTAGACTTGGACTATTTCTAATGATGCTGCCCATTTTGATTGAACAATGCCAACATTTTTGTATATTAAAGCTCAACGAGAACTCATTTTTGTAGACTTTTATTTTTTTGTGATCAATGAAGAGCTCTTATTGAAATAATGCACTATTAATATATTATTGCTTAAAGCTTTGCAATCTCAACTCCAAAATTTCCACTTTTCTCTTCCATTCATCTTCTCTTTTAGGATCTTCTTGTCGGCCTCCATGCCTCTTATTGGGGATGTACTTGGTTAACAATTTTGTGGTTGTTGATTGCCCACTTGAAGCCAATAAGTAAATCTTCTGAAGCTTGCATATCTACGATGAAAAATGATCCAAAAATATCTATTGGATTTGGGTAGGTTCATCTTGGACAAGAAGCTTTGCATCCACACCGGTGAAGGAAAGATGGAATGGGAAATTGTGCCTTGAGATGCTGGATCTATTTTAGTCTTGGATTCATTCCAAGGGGGTCTAAAGCCAATCTTAAAGTGAAACTTTCAATTGGTGGAAACCATCAAAGTTAGCTAAAACTTGTTTTAAGGATTAAAACAATTTGATAAAACATAGATGGGAGTAAAGAGAGACAAAACAAGATTTTCTTGAGTTGTTCCCAAGAAAACCAAACCATGGAAAGTGGTACTTAAGTCTTATGGAAGGTATAACCAAAAGCTATACCAAATTCTTAAAGATATTCTCTAGATCTAGAATCTAAAAAGCATGAGCATCTTAGGCTTGAGAAGAGGGGAAGATCTCAGGAATTCCCTAGGGCAAGCTATTAACTTTGAAGATGAAGAAAATATATATTAAGATAAAGACTAAATATTGATCACGTTTTCTTGATGAAAAAGAATTGATAGAACTTGGATCAAGGGTATCGAGGTGATTGCAAATGGAACTACCATGAACCTTTTTTTCCATATCAGTATTACTTCCATCAAGAGTCTCCAAAGACTAGCAATAAAATCATAGATGCATCATGAAAAGTAAAGTTTTACCTCTTAAGTATAGAGTTCAAAAAAGGATTAGATCTCAAGAAGAATTTTCCAATATGAGATATGAAGAGGTAAAAAGGGTCAATTCAGTTTCACTCTTGTTAATGATCTCGACTTTGTAAACTTGCATAGTCTTTCTCTATATCCACGTATAGATTGAATTTGTTATTTGTTGTCATTTCTTTGCATGACAAAGCTACACGAGAAAATCACATTATAAGTAAAGGTTCATGGACAAGGAAAGAAGAAGAAGAAGAAGAAGGGGAGGGAGAGAGAGAGAGAGAGAGAGAGAGAGAAGTTGGGTTTACCTTAAAATTAAGAATTTTTCTGAAACTTGATCATGGAATTAAGCTTGAAATGTTGAAATGAAGAGCACGCATACCCTAAGGATCCTCCACTTTCTAGGGGCTATATGTCAGTCCGCATTTCAAGTTTTAACCTTAGACCACACCATAGACCCCCAAGATAAATAATAAGCATTCTTAAGAGATCACAACTCACATTCACAATAAGCATTTGAAGTTACAATGTATTTAGGTACATTCACATAACATGATGGAAGTGCAAAGGCCACATTCCATGTCAACTACCCTCTTCTCATATGGTTGTAGTACATTGGCACTTGAATTCCTACTTCTTGCACGAAAGGAGAGCGAAAGGAGAGCGAAAGGAGAGAAGAATTTTGAATCCCTCAACCAATCCACCTTAAGATAGTTCCACAATTAACATGACCTTAGTTAGGTCTGCTCTAGACTATGTGGTGGCATTGTTGCCATGCATATTTAATTAAATGTATAACATGTGGCACTGCTCATTTAGGCATATTTAGATTGTGCAATGGTAGTGTTGATGCACATTGATGGGTAAGTAGCACATTTTAGTGAGTTCCAACCCTCTACATCCAAGGTCACATTCCACACATGCATGGCATTTTTAGAATAAAAAATTGGTTGCAATTGAACTCTTCATTTATCTTTTTCTTATTTAATCCCTTATGTTACTTGCAATGAGCAAAGTGGCCCATTATACAACAAGAAAATTTTCAGAATCAAGGTTTTTCATGTTGTTTGCTAGCTTTAACAGATGAACCATTGGCCTCTCTTGGGGGCAGGGGGTGGATGGGTTCAAATCTTGTTGGTTGTGCTAATAGGACACTCCTCATCATATGCTATGCATGTTAAAAACGAGCTCCCTTTGAGGAATTGTTGTCCTTCGTGCACACTTGTTGGATTATGTCAATAGTGGCAATGGTCGCGCTCATTCTGATAGGATCAACTTCACTTCAAAACCAATCTCTTTGTCTGACCTCAGGGCCATCTATACCCTTACCCTTAACAAATCCTCAAGGTCTGTTAATTCTTTTTAGGTGCTAGGTCTTCGACCCATGCTTGTGTGGGATTAGAGGGCCGCATGAGAACTATGCCCTTCACATTGTATTTTTAATTCATTCAATCTACAAGACATATACTACAATAGAATAGGGGTTTTAGCTATGCCCCCTATTAAAAAAAAACAGGAAGCACCACTTATGGGATGCTTCATAAATGAAGCATCGCATTAACGACACACTTTAAAAAAATATTGATGTAAAATAACAACATTGCACCTTAGGGATGCCTGTTACAATATTGGCAAACTGCCTGCAACACAAAAGCATGCATAACTGATGCAATAAGAAAAAAAATGGATTTCTCTTGGCACTTTTGTGCCGAGAACATTTGAACGGGGCAAGCAAAGCAAAGCAAGAAGCATCTCCTCAAATCAAGTACAAGCAAAAGAATAAACAACATATTTCATGATGAACTATCAACATGACTTTCAATTATCTCTTTAACAGTAAATTTGTCAAACAATGATCAACCTCTAGGTTGAACATGAACAATTTGCCACCAAGGATGAGCGTTACGGTTTTTATAAAAAAATCTTATTCAATATCCCTAGGAAGAATATATGGTTCTTTTGTAAATCGCATGATCTTCGAAGCATCAATTGCCCAAAATCTAGATATTTCTCTTCTCAAAGTAGAATTATTATCTTTATACTTGGCTTGAAACCAATCAACCTTCAAAATAACCTATCAAAATATAAAAAACAAAACTTCATTACTATGTGTATAAAAGGATAATAGACCTTACACTGAGAAATACATATTTTATACTAAGAAACAATATTTAGTAGATGCCAACAATGCTCCCTACATAAACAAGTTCACTATCTATATGATTTGTATCTTTTGAATTAGCACGCATCAATTGCTTGAAAGAAGTAAAAATTCTATAATCCTCTGTTTTATGCAAAAATCCAAATTTTGATTCT